>BMAU01002166.1:0-17758 GCA_019973935.1 Trichonephila clavipes | reverse complement strand
CACTCTGTCGCAAAAAATATATGCACCCAGAAGAAATTGAGCTACATTCACGAAATTTGGTATGCATGTAGTGTATATGAAAATAAACAAATGATTAAAAATTCAGAACAAAAATATCATTTTATTAAGCGGTTACAGCTTGCAAAGCGTTAAAAATCAGTAAGTAGTAAAGCCACCTCTGGCAGCTATACAAGCAGAAATTCGGCGTGGCATCGATTCAATTAGATCACTTATGACCCCCTGTGGAAGATCCTGCCATAGTCTTTGCATCTGCGCAGTTAATTCTCCTGTATCTCGGGACGGCTGCAGTTGCCTTCCCAGCGTCCAGACATGCTCTATTGGCAAAAGATCTGGTGACCTGGCAGGCCATGGTAGGACGTCATATCCTTGAAGACATTGTTGGGAGAGTCGCGCAGTATGTGGACGAGCATTATCCTGTTGATAAATGGCACCTGGGCGACTTGATAGCATGGGTAGAACAATCGGCGTTAAAATATCGTCCACGTATCTGCGAGCTGTCAAAGTGCCTTGAAGGACCACTAAAGATGATCGTGTGTCCCAAGAAATTGCTCCCCACACTGTCACACCTTGTGAAATTGCTGTATGCCGCTCGACAATAAATGCCGGATCGGACCGCTGGCCGGTGCGCCTCCAGACACGTGTGCGGTGGTCATCAGCACTGAGACTGAATCGGGATTCGTCACTGAAGATGACACGTCTCCAGTCTGTCACACTCCAAGTTGCCCGAGGTCGGCAAAAATCCAGTCGACACTGCCTATGATGTGGGGTCAGTGGTAAGCGTCTTAGCGGACGTCGGCTCCTCAAGCCAACTTCGGTCAGTCGTCTCCCTTATGGTTTCTCTTGATGGCACTGGATGTCTGGAAGGAGGTAAGTGGCGTTGAATCGATGCTAGCGACGTTGTTGGTGCCGAAGTGGCCACTCTTCTGATTGCACGATCCTCGCGATCATTTGTGTTCCTGGGACGTCCTGACCCTCCGCGACGGTACACTCTACCTTCTGTGATCCACTGTTGCCAACACCGAGCAACTACCATATCGCTCCGACCGAGGTGGCGGCCGATACGTCTATTCGACCAACCTGCTTCTCTGAGGCCTATTATACGGCCCCTATCAAAGTCCGTCAGCTGCTCGTACTGCCGCCGGTTACGTCTTAGAGGCATCCTAAGTCTCAATATCGTCTATCAAAGTCATCAGATTCGTTTGGATAGCCGTACGGCGCTCGTACGCATGCTTTTAAACTCTCCCAGTTGCGCAACTAATATGCGCATAGCACACTTAGCCTTGTCTCATTGGCTTCGAAATTTTAATCATTTGCATATCTCTTACCAGACTACATTCTTGCCGAGTTTCGTGATTGTAGCTTGATTTCTTCTGGGTGCATATATTTTTTTGCGACAGAGTGTATTTTGTTTTACTTCTCTTTCCGGTTATTTTTATTTAAAAAATCTTGAAATTTTCGATATGCTCGTGCCCCCAGGGGAGCGCGCCCCACACTTTGAGAAACACTGCTTTACGCTGTTTCAAATGCCAAAGGTTCGGTCACTCCCAAACTTCCTGCCGCGGTCAATTAATATACTCTAGATGTGCATCCGCTGGGCATTCTTCCACGGACTGTACTCTAGAGCTGAAATGTACTAATTGTTTACAATCTTATGCATCGGATCCAAAATTATGACCAAAATGGAAGTTAGAAAAACAAATTCAGGAATTAAAACAAATAAAAATATTTCTTACTCAGAAGCACGCAAATAGTTCCTCAGCCATCCCAGACATATGCTCAAATTACAAAACCTACAGTTATATCCACAACTTCACAAACAGATCCAAGTATAACAAAAATAATCTGCCCTCCTGTACAATGTTTGTCTCCTATAAGCTCTACTTCGTCTTCAATGCATGCAGTCTCCACATCATCTTCTGCTCAAACACATCTACTTCCTTCCCCATCTGCAATAATACCAACAATACAAAGTGAATCTTTGTTGAAAATATCCATTCCTATTACTACTACAACTACTTCCCTTGTCAATAACCTGAATACTTCTGTTTCTTCTTTAGAAACTAAAACCCGTTCTCTTACAACTCTTAATAAATTTGCTGCACTTTCAACTGAAACTCAACCATTAGTTCCCTTACCAGAATCTCTCCTTACTACATCCAATAGTGAACATTCTAATGCACTTGAAATCCCACAGTATATAAAACGAAATTCAAGAAATAGAAGAAAGCGCCCCAAAGTGCAGAAACTAGAAATTGAAATAAAAATGTCTCCACATAGACCTAGAAAATCAGCAGCTACGGAATATGCAACAGATGAGGAAGACATGATAACTTATGACGTGGAGGAGGAGGAACTTGAGCCAGATCATGCGTTTAAATTCGTACTTAAAGAAAGTTCTACAAGTTATCCTAAAAGATATTTACGCGCGTTAACTCCAACGCGTTTCAGAAAAAGTTGTAGCTAATTTTTATTAACATGAAATGCTTAAACTTTTTTACAATTTAATTTTTCACTAATCTTTTTTTAATGCTTTTATTTTTAGAACTTATCTGACTTGCTTGTTTTTATTGCTTGAAAACGAGTTTTGATACGTGATTTGAAATTTTAACTTTTTAAAAACCGTGCTGTCAATATTTTAACACATTTTATCAAATGTTTTAATATTTTAACAAATGTTTGGCCAGATTTGGCTCTTGCGCCATTAAATCTCACATTCATTCACTCACTCATTTGACATGTGGGAATTGAAGAGGGCCTTCTCATCGGCCCACAATACTAGTCCAGGTCCTGATGGAATATCTTATGAATTGCTTCGCCATTTGAACGAAGATTCACTATTAAATCTCCTTTATCTATTCAACCGAATATGGAGGGAGCAGGTGTATCCTACTCAATGGCCCCCTCAGGGGGTTCACCTTCTTTAGGTGAGTACGGGTGTCACAACCCCGAGGTGCCATAGTGATCTTTTCCTTTTCCCAAGCGGTTTACTATCTTTGGTTAACACGGGCTTCACGAACCCGGCATACCCTAGTGATCCTTCTCTATTTTCGACACTCGTCTTGTTTCATTTCTCCTTTTCTTCTTTTCCCGTCTAGACCACAGACAACTAATTCAAATTGTACATACTGTAAATATAAATTTTTTCTAATGAGAAAATTTACAATTATTAATTAACATATTTAGGTTTGCATTCTGTATTGCGTTAATTTACTTTCTTTTTGAAATATTTCTTTCAATACTTTGATTATGTTGCCTTGCGTTTTTTTTTCGACTAACACCGTTGGTTAGTAAACCCGCATGTTTGCCGTGTGCGGCGTCCCGTAAGGAGGAAAATGGTGTCCTGGGAATACCTTTGGCCCACGCTTCGCTGTAGACGGGAGGCAGGAGTGAACCCGCTCCTGTCAATCGGCTGGTGATACCTGTCTTCGGTGTCCTCGAAGAGACATTGCTGTAGGTATAGTGCTGCAGATAAGGGGTGTCCGGTTTACCCGTTGGATCCTCGCCCTGATGCTGTAGCACTATAGATTCTGGGTGTACTTCAGGTAAGCGCCGTGCCTGGTTTTGCCAGATGACCGGCACACTGCCTCCCTTGTTGGACTCCGTGGTGAGTGGAGGCACGCCAGGATGTAGTTTTCTACACGTGTTTATGGATCCAATGCTGCTGTGCCCGGTTAAAGGCCTCGTTTTACTCAACTTACACATCGACGAAAATGCTAAACACGCACGATTTTTAATTTTATGCCTACCAAACAATGACATTATGAAAAAGTTGCCGTTTGCTACTCACAAAGCACTAATTGGAATATTTGCGAACCTAAATCGATAAAACGTTTACGTTGGGGTGATTTATTAATTGAAACAAGCTCTGTTCTCCAAACGAAGTCTTTTTTCTCACCAAAACATTTTTTGATTCTCCATTAACAATGAGTCCTCACAAATCACTTAATACTTCCCGTGGTGTTATTTCTAAACCTGAATTGTTGAGCACTCCTGAAGCAGAAATCCTTGATGGGTTCTCTGATCAGCGTGTGATTCAGGTCAGAAGAATTACTATAAAAAAGATAATACAATTATTCCTACAAAACATTTAATACTAACATTCAATAGCCCTAAACTTCCGTCTACAATAAAAGCAGGTTACTTGAACTGCAAAATCTGTCCCTACATACCGAACCCTCTGCGCTGTTTCAAATGCCAGAGGTTCGGACATTCACAAAGTTCCTGCCGTGGGCAATTGACGTGCTCTAGATGTGCATCTGTTGGAATGCTTCCCCAGATTGCTGTCTTGAGCAGAAATGCGTCAATTGTTCATAGCCTCATTCCTCTGACTCAAAACAGTGTCCTAAATGGAAAGCTGAAAAAGAAATTCAAGCCATTAAAAAACCAATAGAAATATTTCATACTTTGAAGCCCGAAAATTAGTTATCTCGCAGTTATCCCAAAATTACGCGCAAGTTTCCAAACCTTTAATTGCTACCGGTACAACACAAACAGATAAAAATATTACTAAAATCAAGTGCCCGCCTTTACAATTACTTAAATCTCTATCACCCGTACCTCAGCCAAATGCACAGCTCCTTCAATTCCTTCAGTTTTCACATTCTCTTCTACCACTCAGGCAAACCTCTTGCCTTCCGCATCTCTCTTCAATAAAACTAACCACACAAATTGAATCTCGGTTACCTGAACCCATTTCTGCTTCTGCTGCTGCCCCTGACAATAGCCTAAATATTTCGACCTCATCTTCATCAGCTGAAACTTGGGGGTAGTTTTCGTTTATGGTTTTTTGTGATAAGATATCACTGTTTTTTCTGTAAATAACCCACAATTATTGTTTCCTTTTTAGTTATCTAACTTCTTTTTATGAAAATATAAAAATCCCCCCAAAAAATTATACGTTTTTTAAAAAATAAAAAAAGGTTTTTTTCCCATTATCTAACAAAATAACAGGTCGGCGGCGTATCAATGCCGATCTGCTGCATGTCTAGCCCTTAGCTCTAAGGGTCTCAGTACCACCCTTTTAGCCTCTCCCGCGAGGGATACTAATTGGGCAGTGGAAAGGACCCTTGCGGCGGAAGAGTTGCGTGTGTCGTTGGTGACGGCTTTAAGGAACGCTCTGCCTAAAGCGGTCCCAGAGGACGAAGAACTTGGTTGCGGATGGCTAGGCGGAGGGGACTCGCTCATATCGAGAAATCCTCCTTGGCTTTGGACCGTGCCCGGCAGCACGTTATGGGTCTTTCCCCGTTGTCTAGCTTTGAAGAATCCTCAGGCGGTTACACTGGGCACGTTAGAAAAGTGTGGGAATTCGTGGCCTGGCGGGGGCCACGATGAAACTGGAAGGAATCCGTGTAGCCAAAAAAATGGAGACAACCAAAGAGAATAACGATTTGGATCCGGAAAGGCTTTTGCCTCCAGCTCCAAAGAAAAAATTCTCTTCTTCCTGAGCTGACCGTGTCGAGTCCTTGACACCGTCGGCCGGTCACCATTTGAAAAACTCCTCGTCCATCGAGGAGCAACAAAATGTATCAAATGCTCATTTCTTTATAATTTCAAAAACAGATACCTTTTCTACCGTATCACCTTTTTTGATTGAAAAAGCAATAAGAGTTGGTGTAGGTGAGGTCAAAACGATTCGAAAGATGCGTTTTGGGGATCTTTTTATCGAAGTGTCGTCAACGAAACAGGCTTTAGCCCTTGCTAGCCTAAAGCGATTGGCACACTTCGACATTCAAGTAAGATTTCATAAAACCCTGAATTTCTCTCGAGGAGTAAATCTCCGCAACGGATATATACAACGTGACCGAAGAGGAAATTTTAGAAAATATGGCAGACCAAAAAGTATGCGCAGTCAGAGGAATAACCATAAGGCGCGGGATGGACAAGTGCTTAACACAAAGCACCTCATCCTGACCTTCGATACGCCTGATCTTCCCTCGTCCGTTAAGGTGTAGCATACCTCAATTGTCCCGTAAGACCATATATTCCAAATCCGTGGCGTTGCTTTCAATGTCAGCGCTTTGGGCATTCCAAGACCACCTGCCGAGGCCAACCAACATACGCTCGCTGCTCTGCAGTTGGTCATGAAAGCGCTGATTGCAAAGCTCAAGAAAAGTGTGTAAATTGTAAAGGGGACCACCCTTCATATTCTAAATCCTGCCCCACGTGGTCAATCGAAAAAGAAATAACTTCTTTAAAAATTAAAAACAAAATCTCATATCCAGAAGCTCGGCGTATTGTTTTTTCGCGCACGCCAGTTTCTGGAAAAAGTTAGGCAGCCGCTGCCACAAAAACTACAGAGAACACAGGTATTCAAACTGAACCAGTTACAATAACTACATCCAGCTCACCTACCCCAGGAGAAATAACGGAAAAACCCAAAAGTATTGCAGTGGATACAAATAAGACTGCATCCACTACACCCATTCTTAAAAAAATTCGGAAAACTCGCATCAAGGAATTTGGGGTACAGGCCAACAAAAAAAAGAGGTCAAACCATTCGAAAAAACCCCATGACATAAAAGACGACGTGATGCAAATGCATGCATCCGAAAGCGATGAATGTCTCATGGAAGATCAATCATCAAAACTGTCGTCTCCTTGCTCCTTACAAGAAGCGAGTGTGAAAACTTGATGACCTCCTTTATTTCCTGGAACTGCCGTGGTCTAAGAACTCGACTTGATGATTTCAAATCCATCATTTCCACGTACCAGTCTGCATGCGTTGCTCTTCAGGAGACATTTCTGAAGAGTACCATGACAATGCAAGTGCGTGGTTATAATTGTGTGCGACGGGATGTAGATAGCGATGCATCTCCAACTGGAGGTGTATGCCTTTTTAAGAGTCCCATCTATATCCCAGTAATGTCGTCGCACTGCACACATCATTACAGACTGTGGCTTTTCGGATTCACATCCATTCTTTAGTCACAGTCTGTTGTGTTTATCTACCACCAAATGATGTTGTGCCACAAATGGATTTGAATCGATTAGTCAGTCAATTGCCAGCTCCATTTATTTTTTACTCGGGGACTTTAATGGACACAGCCCTCTGTGGGGGCATGATGATACAAACTCTCGCGGGCGACAGATCGAACAGTTGATTTCAGATCACTGTCTCTGTTTGTTGAACAACGACGACAAAACGTATTTCTATGCACCTACGGGGTCATTTCACTGCCTCGATCTAGCCATCTGTTCACCAGTTTTGCTACCGATGTTGAATTTCGAGGTTGATAAAGATCTGCACAACAGTGATCATTTCCCTTTCCTAGTCTCGCATATTAATGATGCGGGGACAAGACTTCGTCTCCCCACATATCATTTTTATCGCGCAGACCGAGATGAATTCACACAGACACAATGGCCGTCCACAGATGAAGCCGTTTTAAATGTCACTGAAACTATACGGAATGCTGCCGATGCAGCAATTGTCAAAACATCAAATTTAAATCGAAAGCTGTGCAAACCATGGTGGAACTCTTCCTGCCAACAAGCCAAAAAGGAAAAAAGGAGGGCGTGGGGGTATTTTCAGGAAATACCCCACCACTGGAAATCGCAAAGCGTTCAAACGTGAGAAAGCGTTAGCTCGTAGAATACGTCGTCAATAGCAGAGAGAATCTTGGATCAAGTACAGAGTGTTTTTTTCCAGGTATAGAAGTTTAAGTTGACATTACTTTCCAAGATGGCGATCGATTTAACAGCTGTCAAGTGATTTATTCTCAGTTTGGTTTGGCAATTCATCATGAATAGACTCACGCCTGAACAACGCTTTCAAATTGTGCAATTTTATTTCGAAAATAATGGTCGCGCGCGCGATTTTCATAAGCGAATTTTGTTTAGCGATGAAGCGCACTTCTGGTTGAATGGCTACGTCAACAAACAAAACTGCCGCGTTTGGAGTGAAGCTAATCCACAAGTGTATGTCGAAACACCGTTACATCCAGAAAAACTGACTGTTTGGTGCGCTTTATGGGCTGGTGGAATCCTTCTTCAAAAACGATGAAGACCACAACGTTACAGTCAATGGTGATCGGTATAGAGCCATGATTACTAACTTTTTCATTCCTGAATTGAACAATCATGATGTCCAGGAGCTGTGGTTCCAACAAGACGGCGCAACATATCACACAGCTCGTGCCACAATCGATTTATTGAAAGACACGTTTGGTGACCGCCTAATTTCACGTTTTGGACCTGTGAATTGGCCTCCAAGATCTTGTGATTTAACACCGCTAAATTTTTTTTGTGTGGCTATGTAAAGTCATTGGTCTATGCGGATAAGCCACAAACGCTTGACCATTTGGAAGACAACATTCGACGTGTTATTGCCGATATACGGCCAAAAATGTTGGAAAAAGTCATCGAAAATTGGACGTCCAGATTGGACTACATCCGAGCCAGCCGTGGCAGTCCTATGCCAGAAATCATATTTAAAATGTAATGCCACAAGATTATCTTTCGAATAAAAAAAATTCATGTCAATCGAATAATACATCGTTGTTTTATTGCAATTTAAAGTTCTATACCTCTCAAAAAACACCCTTTATGTATCTTCAATCACTTCGTCAACTACCAGCCAACAGTTGTGGAGAAAGGTCAAAGCAGCGAATGGCTTTTATTGGGAATTTACTATTCCGATCTTGGAAACATCGACTGCTTTGTATTTGTCACCTTTTGATGTGGCCAACGTGATTGGCTAAACATTTGCTAGTGTGTCCAGCTCCGATTCATACAGCCCTGCATTCCGGGCGACTAAGAATCGTTCAGAGCGGACACCTATCAACTTCAGGAGCCGACAACCTCTACCCTACAACTGTGACTTTGACATGTGGGAATTGAAGAGGGTCTTGTCATCGACCCACAATACTAGTCCAGGCCCTGATGGAATATTCTATGAATTGCTTCGCCATTTGACCGAGGATTCACTATTAAGTCTCCTTTACCTATTCAACCGAATATAGAGGGAGCAGGTGTATCCTACTTAATGGCAAGAAGCCATAGTGATCCCATTCTAAAACCTGGAAAAGATCCAAAGAACCCACTCAGCTATCGACCGATAGCACTCACGAGCTGCCTTTGTAAGACACTGGAACGTATAATCAATGCCCGTCTTCTTTATCAGCTTGAAAAGAACCGATGCATTCCTCTGTTTCAGAGTGGCTTCCGTAAGGGAAGTTCCACTCTCCAAAATATCATCATATTGGAAGGCAAAATCAGAAACACTTTTGTCCGGAGGAATCATTTGATTTCTATATTTTTCGATATCGAGAAGGCATATCATCGTAATTGGCTGTATGGTAAACTTCGCACTTTGTTTAATTTTGGATTAAGAGGAAATTTGCCCACTTTCATTAAAATTTTTTAAATCTTCGTACTTTTATAGAGTGAGACTGGGTGGCACTCTCTCTGCTCCTTTTACCCAAGCTGAGGGAGTTCCTCAGGGGAGTATTTTTAGTTTCACCCTCTTTATATGTCATATTTCACCCATCTTAAATATTTCATCACCCTCTATACAGGCTTCTTTTTATGTCGATGACTTGCAGATCAGTTGTGAAGGCTCGGATATGCGCATGATTGAACGACAGTTGCAAGCTGCCGTCAACAATATTTAAAATGGTGCGACATCAACCACCATAGTATTTCTGCCAGCAAGAGTTGCTGCGTGCACTTTTGCCGCAAACGGGGTATTCATCCCGACGCCGAAATACGCATCCGTGATGCACAAATTCCCGTAGTTCCAGACGTACGATTTCTCGGAGTAATTTTCGACTGCCGGCTCACTTTCCTTCCGCACATTTTACAATTGCGGAAGAGGTGTGAAAAGTCTTTAAACCTCTTGAAGGTGTTGTCAAGCACGTCTTGGGGGGCGGATGGAACATCATTACTCAGAGTGTATCAAGTAATCGTACTCTCTCGCATTGACTACGGATGTGTTGTATACGGATCAGAATGCAACTCTACTTTGAAAAAGCTTGACCCTGTCCACCATATGGCATTAAGAATCTGCTCTGGTGCGTTTCGAACATCACCAGTGCGGAGTCTCTATGTTAAGTGTAATCAGAGAGCTTCCTCTAGATCTTAGACAGAGGAAGCTGTCTCTTGCGTATTATTTGAAGATCTTGTCCGTGCCTTCACACTCTCTGCAAAATTAGTATATGAGTACCAGCATGAAGAGACTGTATGATGCCCGGCCGTCTAACATCCGGCCATTTATGGATAGGATGAAACTTCTTGTTTCTGAACTCGATCTACCTAACGTGAATATCCAGCAAAGGAACCTTTTACTATTCCAACCTTGGAATACGCCATGGTTGCATTATATCAACCTTTTTGCTAAATACAGTAAATCCACTGTAGCACCTGTCGTCTTTCAACACGTCTTCGCCTCTCATCGCAGTCAGTATAGTAGTTATTCGACCATCTACACAAATGGTTCAAAACGTGCAGATTACGTTGGCTGTGGACTTGTGATTGAAGATATTATGCACGATTATAGGCTCGACACTTCTTGCAGCGTTTTCACTGCCGAAGCTATCGCCATTTACCGCGCCCTTCAATTAATCGACTCCAATATGCCCCGTAAATACTGCATCTATACTGACAGCATGAGTGTACTAGAAGCCCTTGAAAACTACAACTATCCATGCCATCCATTGGTTTGTAATATACTCGACATTACGAGTCGACTGTACAGCAAGGGTTTCGATATCGTTATTTGCTGGCTACCGAGTCACGTAGGAATCATAGGCAATGAGCAAGCGCGGCAAGGTCGGCGACGACCCATCTGCCGCTAGCAGTTCCGCTATCGGATATGAAGCGCGTCATACTGCATCATATTTTTAAGAGATCTGGCAGGAATCATGGAGTCAGCAGTTGGATAACAAACTGCACTCTGTGAAACCTGTCATAGGAGCATGGCCTGTGATGCCAGTGCGGATAACTGATGTCAAATTGACTCGTCTGCTCGCTTCACACACAGCATTTATTGTTTGGAGAAAACGCTCCTGAATGTCCTTCATGCAAGGTGTGTCTTACACTGTTCATCACATTTTAATCAATTGTCTAGTTTTTAACCAAAATCGCATCACGTTCTTTCATACATCTATTTTAACCTTATCTGACTTGGTGGGTGAACTGACTCTGAACTTAATCACCAAAACCCCTATTTGCTTTTATTAGAAAAATTGGATTTTTATATTTAATTTCACTTTTAAATTTTTTTAATTTTAACTTTCATTTTTATATATGTATGTGCATGCAGGCGTGCATACATATAATTTTTATTTATATATAATTGTATTTTCATGTGTATTTTTAAAATGGTTTTTTAACAAATGTTTGGCGCAGTATGGCTGAATTCGGCTCTTGCGCCATAAAACTCCAAAATCACTCACTCACTCACTTGCGCCATAGACGCATACAGTCACTCACTCACTCGGCCCTCTTTCTTTCCATTCAAATTTCGGTTTTCTTCATTTCACGTTGAGACCACAGACAATTAGTTTTGAAATACATATGTGAAAATATCTAATTGATTTATTTTAATTAGATTTCTCATTATACTCGTTATTAATAAGATTTTTGTATTCATTTTGTATTACGTTAAATTAGTTTAATCCTTTCTTAATTTTTTGATTATTTATTTGGTATTTGTATTATTACTTGGATTTCTTTAAATGTTTTGATTATTTTACCTTATTTGTTTTTGCCTAACAACGTTGGTTTTCCGACCCGCATGTTTGCCGTGTGCGGCTTCCCGTAAGGAATACCTTTGGCCCACGCTTCGCTGTAGACAGGAGGCAGGAGTGTGCCCGCTCCAGTTAATCGGCTGTTGGTACCTCTCTTCGGTGTTCCCGAAGAAACACTGCTGTAGGGTTAGTGCTGCAGATAAGGTGTCGGGTTTATACCCGTTGGATCCTCGCCCTGAAGCTGTAGAACTATATTCTGGGTGTACTCCAGGTAAGCGCCGCCCCTCAGAGAGCTCACCTTCTATAGGTGAGTACGGGTTTCACAATCCCGAGGTGCCCTAGTGATCTTTTCCTTTTCCCAAGGGGTTTACTATCTTTGGTAAACACGGGCTTCACAAACCTGGGGTACCCAAGTGATCCTTCTCTATTTTCAACCCTCGTCTTGTCGTCCTATTTCTCCTTTTCTTCTTTTCCCGTCTAGACCACAGACAACTAATTCAAAATGTACATACTGTAAATATAAATGTTTTCTAATGAGAACATTTATAATTATTAATTAACATATTTTGGTTCGCATTCTGTATTGCGTTATTTTAGTTTCTTTTTCGTGTATTTCTTTCAATACTTTGATTATGTTGCCTTACGTTTTTTTTCGACTGACACCGTTGGTTAGCCAACCCGCATGTTTGCTGTGTGCGGCGTCCCGTAAGAAGGAAAATGGTGTCCTGGGAATACCTTTGGCCCACGCTTCGCTGTAGACAGGAGGCAGGAGTGAGCCCACTCCTGTTAATCGGCTGGTGATACCTCTCTTCGGTGTCCTCGAAGAGACATTGCTTTAGGGTTAGTGCTGCAGATAAGGGGTGTCGGGTTTACCCGTTGGATCCTCGCCCTGATGCTGTAGCACTAGATTCTGGGTATATTTCAGGTAAGCGCCGAGCCTGGTTTTGCCAGATGACCGGCACACTGGCTCCCTTGTTGGACTCCGTGGTGGGTGGAGGCACGCCAGGATGAAGTTTTCTACGCGTATTTAGGGATCCAATGTTGTTGTGCCGGGGTAAAGGCCTCGTTTTACTCAACTTACACATTGACGAAAATGCTAAAAACACACGATTTTTAATTTTATCCCTACCAAACAATGACATGATGAAAAAGTCGCCATTTGCTATTCACAAAGCACTAATTGGAATAGGTGGCTAACCTAAATCGATAAAACGTTTACGTTCGGGTGATTTATTTATTGAAACAAGCTCTGCTCTCCAAACGAAGTCTTTTTTTCTCACCAAAACATTTTTTGATTCTCCATTAAAAATAAGTCCTCACAAATCACTTAATACTTCCCGTGGTGTCATTTCTCAACCTGACATGTTGAGTACTCCTGAAGCAGAAATCCTTGATGGGTTCTCTGATCAGGGTGCGATTCAGGTCAGAAGAATTACTATAAAGAAAGATAGTACAATTATTCCTAAAAACATTTAATACTAACATTCAATAGCCCTAAACTTCTGTCTACAATAAAACCAGGTTATTTAAACTGTAAGATCCGTCCTTATATACCGAATCCTCTTCGCTGCTTTAAGTGCCAGAGGTTCGGACACTCTCAAAATTCCTGCCGCGGTCAATTAGCATGCTGTAGATGTGCATCCGTTGGGCATTCTTCCACGGATTGTACTCTGGAGCCAAAATGTGTTAATTGTACAGAGTCCCACCCATCAAGTTCAAAGTTATGCCCGAAATGGAAAACTGAAAAAGAAATACAGGTTATCAAAACTAATAGAAATATACCATACGTAGAAGCACAAAAACTAATAGCTCCACAATTATCCTAATCCTACGCTCAGGTTACCAAACCCTCGACTGCAACCACTACAACGCAAACAGATAAAAGTATTACCAAAATAGTTTGCCCACCATTGAAATTGTTACAGCCATTAATATTCGTTCCAAAGCTAACTATATCTTTTTCAGTCCTTGCAGTTACTAAATCCTCTACATCAACTCAAGCACAACTTTTAACATCCACATCCTCTGTAACAGATACATCGTCATCGAAATCTCAATCACTTATTTCTGTAATAGATACTGCTCCCACCACATCTAATAATTTATCTACCTCTATTACATCTTCCTCATCCTCATTATCAGTGTCTACACCCCTACCAGCATGTCTTGTTCTTGAAATCCCACCACCACTACATCCAATACCATACCTACTGTATCGCAAGATACAAATCAAACCTCAAAAGCCCGCAGCAAAAAACGTCCCTTGAAAAACCAATCTTGCACTATAAAACCAAAAATAGAAATTAAGATGGCTCCTCATAGACCTAGAAATTCAGCACTTACAGATTTAACAACCGATGACGAGGATAAGATAATTTATGACGTAGAGGATGAGGAACTTGAGCCAGAGATCCTAAAGATAAGTTCAAAATTATAGAATATCATCGAAACAATCCTGACAAATATATACACGCGTTAACTCCAACGCGTTTCAGAAAAAGTAGGAGCTAATTTTTATTCAGATTGTGAAGGTCTCCTAGGACCTCACTTTGAGAACGAGAATAAATAGGAGTCATGCAAGAACCAGTAGCCATTTTTATAAACAACTTTCTTTATTTGGTTATCTTATCCAAATAGAATCAAAGACTTATTAACAAATTTATTTAAATAGTATTATGAGGTTTTAAAGATAATATCCTTTAAATTAACTTAATTAATGATCTCATTAATTAAGCATTAAATAACGATAACGCAGAGATTACCACGATAAGAGATCCCAGAATTATATTTAATAATGTTCTTATTGAACATTTAACTTTAATCTCACTCCTAAAACTTTAATGAGACTTTAAACACAAATCAATAGTTACCACTCGGAATCTCAATTCTTGAGATTAAATATCTCTCTAACAAGAAATCTTCAATTTAAATCCACGATAACTTTCTGCTTCAATCTCTATCTCCTACTGCTCTAACTTTATTATTTCGTTTGACTTAAATACTTAATCTAATCTGCATAACAAGGAATCCCGTCCGCTTTTTGGAGTTGATTGGAAATAGGTAGGGAATTAAATTTCCCTAAAAAGGTCGACTCAGAAGGTTAGTGATAAAGTTCCGTATAGATTCGTCACAAGATGAAATACTTAAACTTTGTTTATTTAAAAAAAAATTCACTAGTCTTTTTTTTACTGCTTTTATTTTTATATCTTGTCTTACTTGTTTGCTTTTAGTGCTTGAAAACGAGTTTTATACGTCATTTGAAATTTTAACTTTTTAAAAACTGTGCTGTCAATATTTTTACACATTTTATCACATGTTTTAATATTTTAACAAATATTTGGCGCAGTACAGCCAGATTTGGCTCGTGCGCCATAAAACCTGACATTCACTCACTCACTCACTGGGGCTATTGAAAGTTAAGATTATATATTTTTGGTCGCAATTATTAGTGTATCTCTTTTTCGTGTTATTCTTCTGACCTGAATAACACCCTGATCAAAAAATCCATCGAGGATTTCCGGTTCAAGAGTTGTCAACAGGTCAGGTTCAGAAATGACACCGCGACATGAGTTCCGAGTTTTATGTGGGCTTATTTTTAAAGGTGAATTCAGAAACGTTTTTGCGAGGTTTAAAGTCTTAGTTTGTATAACAGTGTGTTTCAATTAGTAGATCCCCTGATCTTAATCTTTTAACTG
This sequence comes from Trichonephila clavipes, assembly GCA_019973935.1. Classification (NCBI taxonomy): domain Eukaryota; kingdom Metazoa; phylum Arthropoda; class Arachnida; order Araneae; family Nephilidae; genus Trichonephila; species Trichonephila clavipes. The sequence continues at coordinate 2,355 of BMAU01002166.1, read as the reverse complement.
ATTTAGATTCACCACCTATTCCTACGATAGCTTTCTGTATAGCAAAGGTGATTTCGAAGACGTTTCATTGTTCGGTAAAGAAAGTAATAAAAATATTGCATTAGTTGAAATCTGGTAAATTTTAAGGTTGGGTAAAACAAGGCCTTTACCCGGGCACATCAGCATTGGATCCATAACAACGCGTATACAACTTCGTCCTGGCGTGCCTCCACCCACCACGGAGTCCAGCAAGGGAGGAAGTGTGCCGGTCATCTGGCATAAAACCAGGCACGGCGCTTACCTGGAGTACACCTAGACTATAATGCTACAGCATCAGGGCGAGGATCCAACGGGTAAACCCGGCACCCCTTATCTGCAGCACTAACCCTACGGCAGTGTCTCTTCGGGGACACCGAAGAGAGGTACTACCAGCCGATTGACAGGAGCTAGCTCCCTCCTGCCACCTGTCTACAGTGAAGCGTGAGCCAAAGTGAACACAGAGGTATCCCCAGGCCTCCATTCTCCTCCTTACAGGAGAAGCGTGGGCCAAAGGGAACCGCAAAGATTCCCCAATACACCATTTTCATCTTTACGGGACGCCGCACACGGCAAACATGCGGGTTGAGAAACCTCCGGGGTTGGTCGAAAATCAAGATAAAAATATCTAAAGAAATTTAAGATCAAAATCAACATCAAAATATTTAATGAAATGAAGAGGAAAAAAAGAAACGCAATCAAAATGTAAACCACAATAAGTTAATAATAAATTAGAAATGTTTCAATAAGGAAAAAATTAATCATGAATTGTATACATGTAAATTTTAAAATATTTGCCTATGGTCTAGACGGGAAAAGAAGTAAAGGATGAAGTGTATGACAAAAAGGAGGGTCGAAAATAGAGAAAGATCACTAGGGTACCCCGGGGTCGTGACACCTGTGTTTACCAAAGAGAGTAAACCCCTTGGGAAAAGGAAAAGATCTTTAGGGTACCATGGGATTGTGACACGCGTACTCACCTAAAGAAGGTGAGGCCCCGGAGGGGCACCATTTGCCATACATAAATCTCTGAAAGGAATGGGTGGAGAACCGAAATCTGTTAAAATATTGCGATCCGGTGATCTACTTGTTAAAACCAGTTCTGCTATACAAACGAAATCTCTCTTACATACCAAAACATTTTTCGATTCACCTGTGAATATAAATTCACATAAAACTCTTAATACATCCCTTGGCGTCAATTCAGAATCTGACATATTGTACTCCTCTGAAGCAGAAATCCTCGAATGATTATCTGATCAGGGTGTTATTCAGGTCAGAATAATAATAATAATAATAAAGTATTTCACAGTTATTCCAACAAAACATTCAATATTAACTTTCAATACCCCTAAACTACCCACAACAATTAAACCCAGATACCTTAATTGTAAGATTCACTCATTCATTCCGAATCCTCTGCGCTTCTTTAAGTACCAAAGGTTCAGACATTCGAAAACTTCCTGCCACGACCAACTAACATGCTCTAGGTGTGCAACTGTAGGGCATTATTCTACAGATTGCTGTCTAGAACAGAAATGCATTAACTGTTCACAGCCTCATTCCACCGATTCCAACCCCTCAGGGGCTCACCTTCTTTAGGTGAGTATGGGTATCACGCACCCGAGATACCCCAGTGATCTTTTTCCCTTCTTCTCTCCCTCCCCCTTTTTTTCTTTAGTCATTTGTTTGCTTTGGACATAGTTTTCGTTTATGGCTTTTTGTGATAAAATATCACTGTTTTCTTTAAATAACCCACAATTATTGTTTTCCTATTTAGTTATTATAACATTGTTTCCAAAAAAAATATAAAAATCAAAAAAAAAATTATAATATACGTTTTTTCAAAATTAAAAAAGGCTTTTTTTCCGTTTCTAACACAATAACAGGTCGGCAGAGTATCAATGCCGATCTGCTTCATGCCTAGCCCTTAGCTCTAGGTGTCTCAGTACTACCCTTTTAGCCTCTCCCGCGAGGGATACTAATTGGGAAGCGGAAAGGACCCTTGCAGGGAAGGGTATGCGGCAGAACAGTTGCGTGCGTCGTCGGTGACGGCTCAAAGGAACGCTCTGCCGAAAGCGGTCCCAGAGGTCGAGGAACTTGGTTGCAGATGGCTAGACGGCGGGGACTCGCTCATATCGAGAAATCCTCCTTAGCTTTGGCTTTGGACCGTGCCCGGCAACACGTTATGGGTGTTTTCCCGTTGTCTAGCTTTGAAGAATCCTCAGGCGGTTACACTTGGCACGTTAGAAAAGTGTGGGAATTTGAGGCCTGTCGGGGGCCTTGATGGAACTGGAAGGAATCCGTGATGCCACAGTAATGGATATGCTTTTCCACCTC
>BMAU01002165.1:0-130281 GCA_019973935.1 Trichonephila clavipes | reverse complement strand
TAGAGCAGTTGCTCAGCAAGGTAATGTAAACACATGAAAGAGACAAATATGACTAAGAGACAGGATGAGAGATATCATGGCTCAGAGACAATCTCCTGTTATTCTTAAACATGTTTTAGATTTGAGGAGTCTTTCTTAGCTTAAATTCCTACGGCTGGAGTTTTAAAGTGGAATGCGTTGACGTACTTCAAGAGCAGTGAGCAGGATCGAAGATTTATTTTAGGAGACGATTTAATTTCTCTTACGTCCTCTTTCCGAGTGAAACTTACATTTGATTTATTTCTTCCTTTCTATGATGAGACACCCACACAAACCGTCACTTCGTAAAATATTCTTATTTAAAGATTTCTAAAGGACTTATAGTTATGTATAAGATCTCATTTTTGTATTAAAACGTTGATAAAGGACAGATATAATCCCCAAAATGTTTTATTATAATCTTTTACGTCCTAGCTGCAACATTCGAGTGAAATTGGATGTACATTTACATTTTCAAAATACTTCAATTTAAACATCCCTGTTATTTCATTTATCATTAAAATCCAGATAAAAATTTGTGTTCGTGCGCTGCGAGGAATATTATTATTATATGATGGGAAAATATTGTCTTTGAAATTTTTCTCTGGATTTTGTTAAACTTCGGAATATGATGAATATATTAAAAAGCTTTATTTTTATGGAAAGGTACTGCTATGTAAAAGAAGTGCGAGAAAATACAAATGCTTTAGAAATCAGAAAGATGATCAAGAAATAGATAAATATTCATGAATTAGTGTTGCAGTTTTTTTAATTCTTTTTCAAATTTTCTAATTAATGTGTTTGGATTTCAAGTGTGAAACTTCATAAATAATAAGAGCAAATATATTATTGCATATATTTTGTAACAGTGATAAAATGTTTCAAAAGCCTTCGATTTTTTTTCCTTTATTTGACAAATTTATTGTGAGTTGAGAATTTTCAAAATATAATTTAAATGCTTAAAACAATTTGTATCTTTTAATTTTCATTAAAATTATTTTAAATTTTAAGCTGTCTAATGCATTACAAACCAGCGTACATTTCTTCTGTATCTTCCTTTTTTTTTTACCTGAAATATAGTGAAACTATATATATATATATATATATATATACTATATTTATATATATATATATATATATTATATATATATATATATATAATATATATATATATATATATACTATAATTATATATATATATATATAGTATTATATATATATATATATATATATATATATATATATATATATATATATATATATATATATATATAATTATTATATATATATATATATATATATATATATATATATATATATATATATAATTATATATATATATATATATATTATATATATATATATATATATATATATATATATACATATACTATATATATATATATATATATAGTAATTATATATATATATATATATAATATATATATATTATAATTATATATATATATATATAGTATTATATATATATATATATGGTATATATATAGCATATATACTATAATTATACATATATATAGTATTATATATATATATATATATATATATATACTATAATACTATATATATATATATATATGTATTATATATAATATATATATATATATATATATATATATATATATATACGCTGCACAAAACAATTATAGGATATTGTAAAGTTTTATATAAAATAAAGATATTGTGAAATTTTTTTTTTTGCCGAAAATGAAAGAGAATCACAAATGCAAATTTTTCTGATTTTCAAACTGTGGAGTATCGCGCGTTTTGAGTTCGACGTCAAAACATTAAATCGTTTCAGCGGCAACCGAATGAAATTTGACTTTCAACTGAAATGAAGACAATGATGATCGGCATTCGTTGACTGTTTTGTTTGATGAAGGTACGATGTCTCAACCAAAGTCATTTAACCGATTCAGAAGCTTGGAGAGTTGTTGGTAGGTTAGAAGGGGGCCAAGTTCAAGCCGAAGCAGTGCAAGCCATTGGAATGTCGTGTGATTTCCAGGATCTGGAACCGTTTTTTTTTTGGAGGCCTTGAAAATGCCCAGGCCGAAGACAAGGACAAAGGTCGTAGACGGGCGTAACAACGCCCAATGAAGATCGTTTTAGTGATAACGGCTCGGGGACACCGAAATATGAACTACTCTTCTCCAGCAACACCTTGAAAACGGCTGCTGGCACCACGGTTTCAACTCAGACTGTCAGAAACCAGCTCATGGGTGATAGGGTCTGCAGTATTCTCGCCAAACCTTCTGGCGCTAATGTTGGATGTAAATCTGACTTTCATTGTGGAACCGTAGGAAGTGACAGTGAGTGTGTGTGAAGCGGAAAAGTGATTGAACAACGTGTTCTATTTTTCCATGTTTGAGTCATGTTTTACCATTCAATCTGGAAAATTAATAAGCATATTATCTTCCGGAAGGATACAGTGCGTGTCTGCCACGTAATATACATTATAGTGCATAAAAGTAATATATAAAGGGTGTGTTTGAAATGCTTAGGGATGATAAGTGTATGAGTGGCATCTCCACTGGCGGGCGCACAGACATCTACATTATTCCGGGGATGGACTCGACTGCTCGCCGATATAGGGATGAGATTTTAAGACCTAGCCCAACGATCCACTTTACGCTGCAGCAATCGGAGATAACTTCATTTTTAATTGACGATAACAGCAGGTCACATCATTGCAACCTCGTGGAGGATTCTCTTTTAGAGGAAGGAATACGTACGAATGGAATGGCCAGCGTGTTCTCAGACATGAATCAATAGAGCACGTTTGGGACGCTCTGGGGAGACCAGCAAGTTGCTCGACCGTCAACCACCCCACAAAGCTCTCCAGAACTGGGAAAGAGAGCTCTTCTGGAAGTGGGACAAGAATACTTTAACTCGTGATTAATAGCCTCATTGACTCCATACCTCAAAGATGCTCCAACGTTGCTGGCCATCCGTGGAAACCATATCCACCTACTGAAAATGATTTCCTTTAAAGAAAAACCTTTTCTTATTATTTTTTCTCATATGCACACAAATTGTGTTTTCCTTTTGTACACACACAGGTTTGCTCAATAAACAATAAAATGCATTTTTTCTGCCAAACATGTGTAATTTATTCTCATATAACCTACTACGTCTGTCGACCATGTATCAATTAGCTAAAGTTTCCCAGCCACAGATCCACCTAAAACCGCAATATCCTTTAATTATTTTGAGGTGTATATATATATATATATATATATATATACTATATATATATAAATATAGTATTATATATATATAGTATATATATATATATATATATATATAGTCATAAAAGATAAATTGTTAAAAATCTAGCCCAAGAAGCGCCAAAGCAATAAAATATAAATATAACTTGCATAAATCAAAATCAAGTTATCCTGGGTTACGTAAAAGAAATAAGTTAGCTTTGGGTTTAATATTTTTAAAAATAGCTCCCTATGCATGTATACATGAAAAATATACAGGGAGATAGAGAGAGAAAAATGCTAAATGAGCTAAATTTTCTAAAGTGGATATTTCGAAGGTTGAGTGCTTTAGTAAATATGAAAATGAAATACTGAAGTATTTTTCTTTATTAGAGGGGAGGTTATAAATATATAGTTATTGGTGAAATTTCCATTTTTTCTCTGTCTCGTTAATATAATATTTTAAAAATATATCATATTTACTCTTAATTATCAATAAAAACATTTAATATATGGGTAAGGGAGAATTTTTTTTTTATTTTGTGAAATGGATTAAAATTAAATGTTTCTTTTGTGAAACAAGTTTTAATATATGCTTAAAAATTATAAAAATTGAGACCATCAAAATTTCACATTTTACCTAAATTAATTACCTGCTTGTAAAGTTTAAGTAGAGAGATTAAATGTTTTACTTACCACAAAATGTGTGTGTGTGTGATCAACAGTTCCTTCCTTAAGCCACCACAAAATTCCTTGCATATTACAACGAAAATATTACTTTCGTTTAGTGTTTACATAGAAATTGAAATACTAATGACTGCGCTACTTTAGTTACGGTGAACAGTGGAAGTTACTCACGAAACACTATAGAAAAGAATTTTGACACCTTTCTTGCTTGCCAATTTTGTAAGGAGGGAAATGAGTCATAAAGTTTTTAAGTGTATAATTGTAATAATGTTTAGTATTTTTGACTGGCCTAACAGGGTGTCTTGTCTTCAACAGAATCCAATTCAAAGTGTATAATTTATGTGCCTACTTTATTGAAATGGTGTATACAATCTTACTCGCATTATACATATTTTTACTTAAGTAACTTACATATATATTTATGTAACTTACTGAATTTATTTGATGATGGGAATTCAAGACATCATATCCCAATTGTTTTAGATGCTTCCAGTTGGAAATAATGCAATAATTCAAAAATACCCACAGTACAATAAATAATGAAAAAATTAAATCAATAAAAAGTCTAGGAAATTTTCATAGGGATTAGAATATATACATATATACATATATACGTATATTGTTTTGATAAAAAACTTTAGTAATATTTCAATAAAATGTAAAATGTTTTTTTTTAAAGTAAGTAACTTGTGTACTATTTTCATAACTCCTACTCCTGTATCATTTATATTTTTAACCAACCTTCATAAATCATAAAGGTTTAGTATTAATACATTGTGTTTTTAGAGTGTTTTTTGAATAATTTCTTACATTTATTTGTCATTGACTTGAAAAAATATAAATAAAGAACTTTTTCTAAATTTAATTATTTTCTCTGCTTGTAAACTGCATATTTTTAGCGTTAAAGATAGTGGAATACAACTCATATGATGTGAAAGTTGTTCTATGTGTAATTAATACAATGTGCTTAGCAATTATAAAGCAGATTTATGCGATATATATTTTCTATTTATATTTCTATTAAAAAACTATGCTGGTGTTCTTGCATTCCAACATGGATATTTATTGTACATACTTTCTCACAAAGGAACTACATTTAATTTATAAATTTAAAACTGGGTTTATATGTATATATTTAAGATACAGAAATGTATTTTTAACAATAAGCAAGAAGTATTTTTGTTAAAACCTTTTAAATTTTAATTTCTTGGAGCTTGCTCTTAGTATATTTTACCATACAAATCATATTTAATAATAAAAAATATTAAAATTAAGTTTTAAAAATGATTCAATTCATTTTTATTGACTATTTGATGACAGTGGCCAGTTAAATCATATACTTGTATATTTATCATTAATATATATATATATATATATATATATATATATATATATATATAAAATTTTAATATATAATCATATACATATACATACACATATATATAAATTTATACACACATATACATATACATATAGACAAAAATATAAAAATATTCATATAGTTATAAACCTAAGATAACTAAAAGTAGGAAGTAGGCACACAGTATAAGACAAATTCCTGGCCTTAGGAACCAGGATTGCAGGTTTAAACAAGGATTTTGCGAAAGCAACCTTCACCTGTAATTTGTCATACTATGTACCAAAGAGGAAGGAAAAGAGTTCTATACGTAAAATTTAAATATTAAGTCATTAAACAAGAATATTGATATATATATATATATATATGCATATATATATATATTTACATATATATATATATACATATATATATATATATATATATATATTATATATATATATATGTATATATATGTATATATCTTAACTCCCTAATATAATAATATATATATATATATATATATATATATATATATATATAAAACGTGAAAGTGTATTCATCGCATCCTTTATATGTCTATCCAGAAGAGTTTTCGAAAACTGTGCGGTTTATTGAGCAATAATTCCTCGCTTAATATATTTCTTCCTTTACAATCGAAGGTCATTAAAATAGATTGCTTTTCATTATTTGACATTAAATTTGAATCGAAAGTATTCAATCTGAATATAAATCAAGTGGTGTGTTGCTATCAGTGTATTTCTTATCAGTTTATTCTTTCCTCAGAAATTCTCGTCTCAAACGGAAATACGCGTCATACCTTGATGATTCTTTCAAACTATACAAATAATATAAATAATAAATTAAAATAATGCTTATATTATAAGGTTTTGATTTAAATTAGTCACCTTTTTATTGTAATATTTTTAATCATATATGGATAAATTGATGAGACATATATGTAAACATATATACCCAAACCTGATTTATTACTTCTTTTTTGTATGATTTCTTTTTACATTGTACACAAATACATATTATGAAGAAAAATTACATATTTTTAACGCATTTGTTGAACTATGTAGGTTGTTTAGATAAGTTTGACTATGTAAGCAGTTCAGACATTTTTGACTAAGTAGGGTGTCAGCTTTGGAACAATTTAGGAAAGCTATGTTATTGCAATGGATTAAATTCTGAAAGGACTTAAACATTTTAGAATGAACTTCAATCTTGAATGTCTGGTTACCACGACATTTTACAAGTGGCAAACAAATAAACCGTTGTCGTAAAACCTGACCCCCGACTACAATGTAAAAAATATGTCAACTTTGAATGAGTGGGTGGTGGCATCTTCAAGAGACGAAAGTTATTTGAAACTAGTTCTCCGCAAGAAAATACGCGTTCTTGACTGCGAAAAAATAGCTTTTATATGCACATTTTAGAAATTTTCATGTATGAAATATTTGATATAACAAAATAAAAGATATAAAAGTTCCCGTGTATATATTAAATTTTTCTTAGTTTCGAAAACCAATTTCTAGCTACATCGTCGGGTTTTGAATCGCATATTTTCTATGACGGACTTTTAAGGCGATCCCTATTTTGCCACATTTTTTAAATGTAGTGCAAACAATATATTTTATAGCTACTTGTGGAGTTTCAAGATATTTTTATGTGTTTGATAACCTATACACATAAATAGATTCTAATATGCGTGTGAGTGCATATGAGTGTGTGCGTGAAGATATTACGGTGCTTTAACCCTCTAACCGGATGTTGAACGGGGAAAATTCCGTCAGTGTAAAGATGCTTCGAAAATGCACTGCACGGATTTTCTGCCTTCAAGTAACGTTTTCAAAAGCGGATTAGCCGCACTTTTCTGAAATATCTTCCCCTTTTAAGGTTTAACATCTTGAAAGATAATTGGGGACAGTGGAAGCAACACAGCAGGACACTAATATGAAGTTTTATGGCTCGCAGGAAAACCCGTGTTTTGACCTGGGGCAATCGTAAAATCGAGGAAGAAATTTCTTTAGACCCCAGGAAGTGTTTATTTGTTACCTCGTTTTTAAAAAGTTTTGTAAAGTCCCAACGCATAAGTAAAAAATATGTTACAATTCCCTTTTGGTATCATATTAATTTGAAACTAAGGGCATAAATCTGCTATTTTATATATTTTCTTATTTTTTTCGCTTCCAATCAAAGCTTTCAGTTTTGAAACATGATTATTTTATTAAAAGATACCGAAAAAATTAATAAAACACCAAACTCTTTAAAATTTTTTCAATTTCAACCACTAAAAATGAATAAATTTAAACTTCATCAAATCATTTGAGAAACATTTTCTTACACTTTGATAAAAATAATAACGAAAAAAACTAATTAAATTTATTAGTTTTTTTTTTAGATTTCAAGGCCAAGTGTTCAGGGGAAGTTTAAGTACAGTGCTAGTTATATATTTTAAAATACACCGAATTACATTTGAATTGTAAGTGCTTGAACTTCAGTTTACATCAAAGACAACATGAATGAAGATTTTTCACACATTTTTCTATAACTTAAATATTTGAATAAATGGTAATCAAAAAATATACGGAAACATTTACTGTAGACATTTATGCATATAAATAAACATAAAAATCAATTTTAAATTCGAGGCTATTGAAAAACATTCGAATTATTATTGTTCAAAAATATCTCTATTTATACAAAATACCTCAACATTTATTTTTTTAAGGCTAACTGAATAAGTAATTAAAATCTGGATATTTTTTGAAATCTCAACCGTATAAAGCTAGAAATTTTATGTTAAAATCCCATTTGAAATTTCGAAAAAAAAAATGCATCGCGCAGTTAAAAATTATTTACCATAAGTTTAAGCAATTGTTTGAGTATAATAAAATTTTCAAATTTTATTATATAGCTTCTTTGGTATCTTTTAATATATTTCGAATATTTCATACAATTCAGTTGAAAACTGCATGCTAAGAGCAAAAAATATACTAAAATTGATGAATATACAATTACAATAAATTCTTACATAGAAGCAAAACTGAGAAGCTAAAGCGTAAAAATGAAAAATTTTTAGTATATCTGAAGTAGTTTTCAAAATATTTATTTTAAAGTTCAGAAAATTTGTGTGCTTTATGTTATACTTAATATTAATTAAATGGTTAAAATAATATGTTAATACTAGTCATGTAATCGTTTGAGATATTGATGTAGAAAATATAAAACGACCATCTAAAATACATGAAAAATGCAGTCTGCTATAAAATGATGATCTTGACAAACTAAATCCGGCATTTCCACTTACTATGGCAGAGCCGGCTTAGTCAAAGGGCAATCTGGAAAAAACAGACAGAGAACCGCGGTTTTGATGGATGCCGCTCTCTGGCTTTTAAAGTTCCCAGGAAAAATTATATATATAAAATTCAAATGCAAAAATAAATCTTGTAATTTTCCATACATTTTTATAACAACGAATTGTGGAATTGAAGCTAAATACATTGTTGTGTTTGACAATATGTAAGGTAACCAACCCCTACTTTAGATAGATTTGTACTACTTTTTCGTAACCGTATTCCTTTTAAATTTAATTCGTGCAGCCGAAATACACCTTTTGCACCCTTAAAAATTTATGTAAACTATAACGGTTAATTTTAATTTATGCAACTTGTGAAATGTTCATAATTAACCATTTCCGTCTAAACAGTTTACATGAAAAAAAAGTTTGGACTCCCTCATTCATTAGGGATTTATATAAGATTCTAACATTAAATTTTATTTTTCACCGAATAGGATCGAGTGGTAGTGTATAGTGCTTCCACACCACAGGTCTGGGGTTCTATTAACGGGCTGCGCAAGGTCGACTCTGCCTTTCATCCCCGCTACATTGGGTCGATAAATGAGTACCAAGCTTGCTTCGGGTCTTAAAGACTGAAGGTCTCTCTTCAGACAGACCACCAAATCGGGACATCTGTTCATGCACCCCTCAGCGTTCAATGGTCACGTGTATTATGATGGGCACAGTAGTTCCTGGCCCTCATGGATTGTTGTGCCACTGAGTTTGAGTCTTAAGTTTGAGGATTACCTCACTTTGGGGATACCCCTTAGATAAACATGTATTTCCACTCATTTGCAATTAAACATTTTTCTTTCAATTACGTTTATTTCAGAAGGAAGTTTGATTTTTCAAATGTATTTGCTTAATAACATGTATATCTGTGTATTATATTAAACATTTTATCAATCCAAAATTACATGTTTTTAGCTCCCCTAAAAGCTTTTAGGATTTTGCAACTGATCTTACAATCCATATACGTTTTATAGTAGTATATTTAAAAAGGATAAATACATTTTTACGACTGTATGAGCTTTTATGCCTCGTTTATAAATATAAAAAATTGCATTCAGCTACAGTTTTTAAAATGTACTGAAATAATTGGAGGAATAGGATATTTACATATTATGAATATTTTTGACTGCAGTAAGATATATTTATATTTCAGTTTCTTTACAGTTTGAATAGAAGTTGTAAGCCATTTTGCGAATAGTTTGATAATGAGTATAAACCCATATGCTGTTTAATACTGTAAAGTGTTTTACTTTGATACCAGCACACATTAAAATAAGGCTCATTTGCAGTTATATGATCAGCTTCAGTGAGATTTAAATTTTCAAAAATAGTCTACACGTACGAAAACATTCTTTCACAACCGCACACCACATCTCATACTATATCTTCCCTACAGCAGGAAATATTTGTGTATACTGAAAAATTTAGTACAGGATATATTTTCAAGTGATAAATTTGTTTTTAAAATTTGGTATGAATACATTGTGGAACTGTCGGTTAACTTCACTGAACAAAATTGTTTTAAGTGACTGTTTTGAAAGACAAAATTAATTAGGGAGAACTTTTCTCACAATAGAATTTGTAATGACTGAATTGTGTGAAAATGTAGTTATCGATGTGTGACATTTTTCCTTGTAATAAAAGAAACAGAAAGATAAGAAATTTAACTTGAGTAGAAAATGGTTAGAAGTACTGTCATGCGCATTTGAAGAAGTATATCCCCCATTAAAATTAAAAATTATTGACTGAATGTGTGTTATGTCCATCACAAATGCTGATGTAGAAAAGGAATTTTTATTTAATACAAGAAGTTTGAAAAAGAGAACACTAGGAAGGAAAATTTAAATTTTTTCCGAAAAATATTCAGTTAACATATAAAAATATCTTTTATATGATTTTAATTAAAAGAAAAAAAAAGTATTAAAATCCTTTTTTATGCTATTTTAAATTAAAAATATAACTGAATAGAGAAAGATCGGTTTTATTTCATAAATATAGACATCGTATGTATATCACCGTATGTACCAGTTATTGTGTTATTGTTTAAAAAATGAGATAGGGCCTTTGCTATTTTTACCTCATTACTTTTTTTTTTAAAAAACAGGAAAGTGAGCGCGTTTTCTTACTCTCATATTCAAAAAATGAATGCAGGATGCTTTTTCTGGTTCAAATCGCAATACCAAATATATATATATATATATATATATATATATATATATATATATATATATATATATATATATATATATTTATTTTTAAAAAATGACAGATGAATTTTTTTTTTTGTTTGAAGAAAATATAATTATTTTTCATCTTCTAACATACTATTTATTTCATTTTTTCCTTTTTTTTTACCCTGCATTTTGTTTTAATTTTACTGTGACTGAACATATAGGAGAAAGAAACACCGAATTCTACTACAGCTTTCAAAGAAAATTGCCCAAGGCAACTTAACAGCTAGCTGTAAACGATTGATCTCTTGGTTCTTACTTGACAAAGGAACCGAACTAGGTCATAAAATTGTCCCCGTTCGACCTCCCAAGATCTAAAAGGGGGAAAAAGGAAAGAAGTATGTTGCATTTTTAAAGCGAACTTCAAAATAAGAGTTAAACGCTTTTCGAATAACTTTTCAGGAGGAAGGTATCCACTTAGAGGGTTAATAAAATAAATCTGAACAAGCAGAAAATCAATTCCCAGTATTTTACTTAATACCATTTTTTTTAATAAAAACAATTATAAAATCACCGTGCATCACAGGGTAACTCACGGGGCTCTCAGAAGTAAGTACTAATCTCATATTACAAAGGAAGGAAAGAAAGAATAAAAAAACTTTTGAAGTTATGAGAAATTACAAATAATAGTAGCATTGTATCTTGTATTCGTTCGTTTTTTTACATATATTTAGTATGGTGTAAATGCATTATAATGAATAACTTTCTAAAGTAGTTGATATGAAATAACTTTTCTATACAATACAGCTTCAAAAGTTATATTTGATTCATATTTTTAAAGAGAATTAAAACATTACTTGGAGTGGTTCTTAATCGGAATAATTCACGTGTATCATATTTTTTTTATTAATTATATGTTTATTCATTTCTTCTGAATAATATTCTTGCCAAATATATTAATTTTTTTTAGTATGAAAATTCAGTTCAGTATGAAAAGAGTTTTCAGTATAAAAACTCTTAAATAGTACTATAGTTATTAGAGTATACAGCACCCTGAATATAACCAACTAAGTTCATAGCATTGGGAATGTATGTCAACATTTGGGAACACTTCCTGTACACTAATTATGAGTAATAAATTACTCATATTCCTACTTTATTTTTTAAAGGGAATTAATCCAAAGTTAGCAGGATGAAAAACGTTGTGGTTATCCTTCATATTGAAAGCTTCTTAATCAAGTTGACTTGTATAATAGACAGTCGTGTTTTGGGTTACCTGATTAATGAGTTTACGACCATTTGCTTCTTGAGAGAGTAGGAATTCCTTCGATTTGTTTCTTTCATCAAAGAAAATTAGACTCATATTTCATGACCCTTCTCTTCATTTAATCATATTTGTATTCCTAGTTCGATGACAAAGTACCTGGGAGAGATTAAAAAGGAAAGACAAATAAATGTCATTGAGCTAAGTGTGCTTGAATTAACCTGTTTTCTTAGTGTTTTCCAAATTTACGACTAATCATTTTTGAAAACTTCTGCAAAACATTATCTCTAATTCTGACTGATTTTATTGTTCTATGGTGAAAATAAAATAATCATAGATGCAGAGTAATTTTTCATGAATATATTTCCTTTATGTAATTGTTTTTTGCACGGTTTGGTAGATGAAATGCTAGGGTGCAATTTATTATGAAAAAAAAAGAAGCTAACACCACAAACTTAAGGGGTCACAGGGGCGTTAAATTTCTCTGGATGTCTGAAAATATAAACAATTTTCAAACAGGTATAATTTCTTTGAATTTAAGTTAAATAATTCGAATCTTTTACACATTACTTATAAAGGAATGGGGTTTCAGAAAAGTATAAAATGTTTAAATATAATCATAATTTTAAAAATTATAAGCATATGAAAATAAAAAACTTTTCTATAAAAAATATATATTAAGTTTTACGTCGCGCATGTTATTTTCTAAAAGAGTAGGTTTAATTACTAGCTTTAAGTTGATTTATAAAGACAAATGTATTCTTAATACTTTGTAGCTACTTTTGTATAAATAGAATAATAACTTACATATTTTAATAAATAAAAATATGCATTTTTAAAAAATATTTAAAAATTGCAATATTTTACAAATATTTTGAAATACAAAAGATATATAATACTAAAATTAGGTAGGGTTTAAAGAGTATGATGCATTGTATAATTCTATAAAGTTTTATACATCAGAGGCTAATATTTTAGAAAATAGCGTGCGCAAAGCAAAAATACTCAATATTTATTATAGAATTTTCATATGCTTATGACTTTTTAAAATTATCATATTTTTAATAATTTTATACTTTTCTGAAAACCATTCTATTTTTAAATAATACGTAAAATGTTCGAATCATTTAATTTAAATTTAAAAAATTATACGCGTTTGAAAATCGTTTATATTTTCAGACCTCTAGAGAAATTTAACACCCCTGAGACCTCTTAATATGCTAGAACTCTTCTGTGTTGCATTCATATCACCTAAATCTTCGTTCAGAAGTTCTACAAGTTCTTTTGTCTTTTTTAATTGACTTCAGACTGTTTTTGTTCTACGGCGAAATACTATGACAACTTTTGCAAGTTTGCCGTCGACAAGTCTTACCAAGAACGTGCATCTAATGATAGTTTCTTTTCTAATTTTAAAATAGACCTCCCTTTTAAGGCTAACTAACACAATTTCTAACATTTTGCATATCATTGATGGGATGAATCACCAACAGAACCATCAACCATATGAGTCATTCAAACATTCTTTTTTTCGTATGGTACAAATAAATCTTACTGTCACGAACTAACTGTTCCTCTTCTTTGAATTATGTTGTTTCAAACTATTTTAACCCACTCCACCCTCTGTTTTTTAACTCACTTAATTCATGAAGTCACGAAATATTAAATATATAGGACATATATTTTTAAAAGCAAAGCATATTTCTAATATATAATTTACTCAACATCACGAAACATACTTAATATTCTTCAGAATACGGATGTTTAAAATCATTATAAACATAAATTTAAATGAGAAAAACAAACAGAATGCATTTAGCAGTGTAACAAAACAACGATTCTTCCATAATTTTAAATTTCAAATGTAATATTTTTTAAGGAGTTCGTGTGATTTATAAACCAAAAACTTAAGTTAAATCCCGTATCTATCTATCTCAATATATACACTCTGGTTTGAATTTCTAGAAAATCCTTATAATACGTGTTAACATAAGAAGAAAATGTAATAATTTTTCTTAAATTTTAAATCACAAAGAATAATTTAAATAAATATAAAAATAGCACAAACAAAATTATTTCCTCAAAGTTTGTAAATATTTTTTTTAAAAAAAAAATACCATTCGATAGCTATGCATAAAAAATGTTCATTCTAAAGTGTATGAAAAATCAGCTATAGAGATTTGAATGGTTTGAGCTTTATGTCTCCTTAGTACATAGTGTTTTCATAGTACATTTGCATCAAAATAAGTTTAAGAAAATTCTAATTTAAAAAAAAAAAGGTGTACTCTTTTCTTTTAGAAATTATATGTGATTGAGTGTTTGTTTTTGCTTAGTGTAATATCAACTAGATTTATGCATAACATTTAAATTAAAAGCCAAAAAATAACACTTTTGTAAAGTAATATGCTTTTCGTTTGTATAATCTAAAATTTTGCCCTTTTTTATCGAAATAAGGGCAGAATTATTTTTGTAAATCAAAAGAACAATTTATATGTATACAGAAATCAGAATTGGTACTCATTTATCTCTGTCTAAATGTTTACTCTTGACTCAAAAAGGCACTCTCCAAGCAACTAAAACACCTTAAATGAAAAATAGTTAAAGGAAATATAAATACTGTCATAATTGTAATACGGTCAATAATAATTGTCATATTAAACTTTAAGAAACTAGGAATTTTTGGGATGTATAAATATAGCATGTAGAAGTCAACTATTACTTCGTAATTTATTTAAGTATCACAGAATAGGTGTTTTAAAATATATCTTTCATTTTTACTTGATACATTTCTGTTTATTGTTCACTTTCAATTGTTCTGCTTTGTAAAATAGACAAAGAAAACCCCTTGAAACCTGCCTAATTTTTTCTAAAGATAAAATATCTAAGCGCGTAATATATTTTATATTAGCAGTAAACTGTATAGATATTTTTTAAAAGACCCTTTTTTTACATAAATGTGAAATATAACTCGGATTAATCTAAGAATATCGGTTAGTTTTACTTACAAATTGCATTAATTAACTGTATTTGTTCAGTATCATAACCAATACTTATGTTACGAATCACACAATAGTTAAGTTTGTTGATAGCTGACATAGTAAGGCAAATGGATGGGAATTATTTTTAAAATAATTTCCAAGCGCCTCCCTTTTCTAGCATAAAAAGAAGTAACGTTATATGAAAAAATTAAGTTTTAGAGTTGTGCTTTGGTTGAAACAAATTAAATAACTTACTTTGGAATTTAACAACAATAACCCTAAAATGTAAACGTGTGCATACTTGTATTAATAATTTCTATTCATAATGGGAATTCGTTATCAAAGATGTAATGCTTCTGTAGCCTCCTTAATGTATATTTATTCTATCTTGCAATTTTTTCATTTATAGTGATAATATCATGTAAATTAACAATTTCAGTTAACAAAATGAAATAATTAGAAATTTTTCAAAGGATAACAGGGATGACAAAAATGCAATTAATATTAAAAATATACACTGTAGAATGACCTTATTGAATTTCAGCCGAGTACAAGATAAAAGTTGTAATCTGGCCAAGGCTTCCAAGGTAATTTTAAAGAGGAAAAATGAATAAAAAAAGACACCGTAAGCCAAACAATTTCATTAAATTATTTTAAAAAATTTCTTACTATAATCTATGCGCATATTAACCAAATAGGCACTTTCGAAGTTTTTCAATCTCTCTGAATAAAATAAAACTAATTTTGTTAGCCATCTCAAAACACTCCTTAATTGCTCACTTTTTGTCTCATTTGGATAATGGAAATTCTGAAAGGCGGATTTTAATAAATGTTCAAGATGCGCCATCACCTAAACGGCCAACATTTTTTTTCTTTATTTTGTAGACATTCATTATAAATTCTGCGGATAGTTACAGCATCTGGTTTATTTTTAAGAATGTTATGCCTCAATAAATTGTCACAATTCATAAACAATGAATTGGACATATAATTTGCCACTTTGAAATGGGTGACCTTAAACCTATGCAGTGATGCTTTTTAATAACAACAAAGACAAAGATGAAATATTTTATTGCTTAATGAAATTAATAAAACACATATATTCGTTTACTGAACGAAAAAATGTGATAAAGAAAAGGACTTGTGATACTAAGAAACTTCAAAAAAAGGGAAATTTTAAGAACTTTTTCAGTTGTCTCGTGCTTAATTTGTTATGCAATTTAATACTTTGCTGTGATTTCTATTCGCGTGCGATTAACTTTTATATAAATATATTTTATGTATTCAAATGGCTTTTTGGGACTTATGTTGCTTAGAATCCACAAAATTTGAAAATTAAATTTGTAATTACATATAAATATCAAAAAATTAATATATATTTATAATTATTATTTATATAAATACATATTGCACATCTGGAAAAAAATATGCAAGACCATTGTTTAGACAGGGGACTATCCAGTTAATACTATTTGTTCCGTTTTCTGTTAAAAATAAAATTAAAAACTCATCTAGCATACATTAACCTTAACGGGATGACATTTATGTATTTTTGAAGCCATTGTAAAATTTATTTTACGATTAAATATAAGTGAAAACTTTTATCTGGACTTAAGTTTAATTTTTTATATACACACAAGAAGCAATTTTAGTATATGTATAAGAAAAGGTGATGTTTTTTTATATTCAAAAGGCTATAATTATTTTTTTAAAAAAATAATATATATGTATTCTTGATGCAAATATATGTCAGATTAAAAGCATTTAATATTTTTTTGTCCCCGTATACCTCTAAGAAACAAATATTAAGATCATACGAAACTTTTTCGACAGATGGTAGTTTTTTGTTGTTTATACTAAACATTTAGTAAATTTATTAAATAAAGGAAGCCTAAATCAAAGTTTTGTACCTATATGTTTTTATTCTACGCTTTTCTGAATGTAATATTAAAAGTTATTTAAAAAATTTCATATATTTATTACAGCCAACATTTTTCTTGTTACAATAAATTTATGAAAAATACGTTCAGATATTATTATTATTGACTATGTTTAGGCGCTACCCATTTTAGTTAATATATCGCTAAAGAGCGAAATATATGCTAGTTTAAATATGAAAATATAAAACTGTGAAGCTGTTAGTTTGTTTACTCAATATGCTATAAATTTTAATCTTATTATATTTATTCAATAGCTTTATTCTAAATTATAAATATCTTTGATTTTGTTGATAATTTTATTCTAAAATCATCTTTATTTTGGAATTTCATTCAAATAAGTTTTTATTTGTTTTTTTACAGTGAGATTTTCATCAAAGTTTTGTATGAAAGTGTAATATGTTAAAGTTGAGGATTGCTAATTGTTAAAAAAGTCTTATTTATATAAGAAAAAGTAGTATTATATAGTTTATTATAAGGTACTGGGTAAACAGTATTGATTTGTAACTGAAGTTTTTATTTTAAATGATGGATTACTATTTGTGAATTTTTTTCCTTCAAACGGAAAAATGGGAATGATATTCTTAAAAACTTCTTATATTTTAACAATATCAAGAAAAAATCTTCTTATTCATTTTCAGGATGTGTTTACATGGACTTTCTTTTTTACTATATATATAAAGGGAGGTCATTTTCAGATAGATGTATCTCGTCTAGGTAATCTTTGTAATAATTTTCTATGCATTTATATTAAATTCAGTCTGATAAAATTTGTAATTTTATTTGATCAGAACATTTTTCAATATAATTCCTTATTTCAAAAAGTATTAGGATAATTCTTTTATAAGAATTGTGTGTGAAAGATATTTTGCAACAATTTTTTTAGTATAAAATCGTTCCTTAATTTAGTTTTTAGCTCCTACATATTAGTTTGCAATATCATTTCAGGAACAATGTATTTCTATATAGAACCTATTCTTATGGAGTCTTAAACTCGCTGTGAAAAAATTATACATTTTTCCCTAAAACAGTATTTTTTCAAAACTTTTTCACTTTCAATGTTTTTAGTGTATATATCAGTAGAAGAAGTAAATCAAAGAACACGAACGAATTTCCTTTTTACCATGTTTTTAAGTATTTCTTCATTACTAACCTAACTAAATTAAGAAATTATTGGCAATGCGTATTTGCAAGTAATCAATTTAGATTTATATTTTATTATCAAACTGGGTTATATATTTTTATATTTTTATCGTGATCTAATGTGTGTGTGTGTTCTCCTTTATCTATAGTCTTTACAACTCTCAACACTTTCTTAGAACTTTTCTACACAAATAACATGAAGCCACAATCTATCATTAATACAAAATTTGAATAGGTGATTATATTGAGGTAAATGAGAATGTGTTTGTGATCCCTTTAGAAAGGAAATTCCAACGCATTCTAAACTAGTAGCTTAACGGCACTTTAACAACAAATGTTCTTCGTGTCTGTAATTTAATACTATTTGTCCCTTTAACTAATATAATGCTGGTTTAAAATAAAGTAGTTTAATTTAATGTGTCTTGTATTTCCACTAACCCATACATTTACCAAATCAATATAATTAAAATGTTTTGCGAAACACAAAGTTTTTAGATAGGTCCCTCTCCAACTTATTTAAGAGGGTTAGGGATGTTGAAGGCTAGAAAATATTTTTAAAGAATGTTGACATAAATTTATTAACACTAGAAGGACTGAAACTTAGTATATACCTATATTGCCCAAAATCAGTCAAAATGACTGCATTCGGAAAGAATAATTAATGTGTAAATAAATCAGTTTAAAATTAATTTTTAATATTTTTTTATTATTCACAGTCATATAACAAGTTTTTAGTAAATAATAACATTAAAAGATATTTGCTTCACTCGGATAAAAAATATACTCTAAAAAAGTATAAGAAATTGTGTCATTAGATACACCATTTTGTTTTTAGAATTGAAATTAAAAATCAGTCAAAATGACTTTGTTGGGCAATCTAGTGTTAAAATTCTGAGATATTTGGAAAATTAATTGAATTCAGTTGGATTTCTACGTAATTTAAGTATTGAAAAAAAATTGAGTGATGGCAGGCTCAACGATTTGGAGCTTTGATCAATGGAATGAGTGTTAATGTTAACATCGTCATATAAAAAAAACATAATAGCAATTGGTGATGAACCTCGTAATTTTAAGCCATAGTCAAGTGACGAGGACATCTGAACTGTCACTACCCTTTCCGAACTTGTGATTTGACAGATTTAATGTGCATCAGACTCGCTACAAGGATGGTCTTCAGTAGCACTGGGTTCGAACCCATGACGCGTCAACCATGGTTCTATGACCCTAACCAATAGGCTATTACGACTACATAATCAATGGGAAGTGTGACATTTAAGCTAACACTCATTCCTTTTTTCCCAAATCATCTTTTATGCATCCGTCGACATAGTGTTTCTTTTTAGCATTCCTTAATTCGATTAATTTGCACAACTATTTCCTTTTTTTTTTTGATAAAATTCAACATTGAACTTTCTAAATACTTAGTTTAGATATTCAAAATATCAAGAATAAACAAAATGTAAAAAAACACTTAAATAATAATTTTGTACAAAACAATTCGATTAAATATATTTATATATAAAGTAACTTTTATGATTTAAGACGATTTTTTTTCTGAATAAAGTTTATCCTTATTCATCAAACATTTAACTGTGAAACTTTCGTCAAAATGTTGACGAGCGTGGAATTTGCTAAATAATTTACTTAATCAGAAATTCCCAGCAAAAATAAATGATTATCTTTGCGAAAACTGAAGTAAACATCTTTTGTAATACACTTTAAGACACGTGAGTGTAGGGATTATATGGACCAGTAAAAAAGATTCTGCAAAATAAAGAGCTTTATTGAAACTTAATAGATAAAAAGAACAGCCTTTGTAAATTACTAAACTTCACGTTTTTTTGCTAATTAATATTAAAACTAAAAGGCATTTTTCTCGAAACGAAATTCAAAAATAAAAATTATATTCTTCTCTTTGCTGAAGTCAACCATATCAGAAATAATATATTGAACTCAAGGGATTTATTGCATAATTTTATGCCAAAAATCTATCAATGTGAGAAACAACAATTTATTTGATTAATTAAAAAATAATATCGGTGTTTTATTCTTGCTGGGTTAAAAAATAAAAAATATTTTCTTTTTTACTTCTCTGACCCATTATATTTTGATACTTTAAAGGGATCATTGACATATGAGTTGATGCGACATATGTAACCATACGTAGAGTCAGAATATTACGATCCAAACGTGTCTATGGATGGGAGTGAAAATATTTATATTTTTCTTTTAGAAATATATCAAAAAGGTCCTTTACAAGAATCTGGTTCGAATCTTAGCGCAGAACCATGATGCAAAATATATAACAGTTACATAAAATATAATTCATAAAACAGCCTCACTGGAAGCGCACTGATTGTAATCCATAGATTTTAGATAATTAAGGCAATTTTATTCTTAAAGTCTTCTTTTTTACATAAAATTCCCAAATAATGTGTAAACTTTCAATAACATCAGTACGAATTGCTTCCAGTGACGAAGTCATTAATTTTATAAACTATTACATGAAACTCCTTAGACTAGAAACAGAGTGAAATATTCTATCATTTCATGTTTTCATAATTATATCGGTAAGAGTAGTCATAAAATGTTTTATTAATATCTATAACACTTATACTCCAAGTCTCATTTACGTAATTCAATTAATACGCTATGTATCATACTGACTAATAGGAAGATCTGAAGATAGATTTGAATGGAGGCGACAGACTGCAAAGTTTGACAGTGATGCTTGAACAAGCCGCACATATCAACCAGATTAATTCGATCTACGGTTTTCAGGCAACAACTGGATATGAGAATAGCATAGCTACTCAGTAGAAACTTGAATAATGCATAGATTGATAAAACACCTGGGAAGGAGTTGAAATAATGTCTTTCCCACGAAAACAGAAAAATAGATTCCTATTTATTACAGTAATAATAACATCATCTTAATTATGAATTATTTATTAACTATTTTTTCGGAATCTATCTGATCAAATTCCTCACCAAAAAAGTATCTTTATTTGTGTGATATGTAAAATGATGAAATTTAAATGTATCGATAGAGGGCAAAACATATTTTATTAATGAAGTATATACTTGAACATCATTAAATATTAAGCATTAAAACTGGTCAAATGTTTTTGTTACAAAGCACTTTCATAATTTATTCAGGTATATTTATTTGGGTGTAGCTAAGCGATAACTAGTTTTTCGCTTTGGAAGAAAGTAATAACATTCTAGGCAAAGTTTATGAATATTTTAATACAGTTTTGAGTGAGACGTATTTATATTTTTTTAAATGTAGAACATTCAAATATAATATTTAAAAATCTTGTAGCGGATGAAATACCATATCATCATACATTTTTTTTAGTGTTTTTCATATTTAAAATATTCATTTTGAAGATGTATTACAAAATATAAGAGCTAAATTGTATTTATGGTGAAAATTTTGCACGATTAGAACATTTTATGATTCAAAGTAAAAGGACAAATTTTGACAAATGTCAGTAACCAAGAAATAAATATCTATCAGTTAATCTCAGTATTTAAGTTAAAATTTATTAAATAAAGGTTTCTTGACCAGCATTTCATTGGTATTATGATGCATATTGAAACATGCAATAAAACAAATTTAGGCTTAAGGTATCCGACAACGTTCGAGACCCTGATTTAAAAAAAAAGCATGAATGAATAATGTTCATGATATTTAGTGTCCCTAAGATTAGAATACATGTATAAAATTATTTTAAGGACATTATGACAAACAAAACGATTTAAATACAATATTTTGGCAAAAAATTAACTTAGAATAATCTTTTTACAAAACATTCTCCTTTTACAAAAAATGCTTCTATAATAATAATATTTTGCTTAGATAAAGTAAAGACTCCTCCAGACAGTCTGAACTACGATTTTTGATAAATTCACCTTATTTTCAGTTACTACCAGTTGAAACAATTATCGGCGGTTTTTTTTATTTCTCCCCTTTTGTAGTAAAATATGGATAAATCCACTTCTAAATTGTATATTTCAAAAATTCTAGTTCGGCCTTTGTACAGTGGTG
Organism: Trichonephila clavipes; assembly: GCA_019973935.1. Taxonomy (NCBI): domain Eukaryota; kingdom Metazoa; phylum Arthropoda; class Arachnida; order Araneae; family Nephilidae; genus Trichonephila; species Trichonephila clavipes. The sequence continues at coordinate 108,114 of BMAU01002165.1, read as the reverse complement.
TGAGCTATATACAGGCACATTATTATTAAAATAGAAGCATTTTTCATAACAGGAGAATGTTTTGAAAATTGGTCGTTCTATGTTCATGTTTTGTCAAAATATTGTACTAAAATAATTTTTATTGTTATAATATTATTAAAACAATTTTATATACGTTTTCTAATCTAATTGACACTAAATATCATAAATATTATTCATTTATATGCTTTTGCAAAATCACGGCTCCGAACGTAGTCAGATACCTTAAGCAAATAGTTTCTCAAGTTTTCGCATCAGTCAATCCGTTCTTATTTTTTATATTGTATTGTGAGTAAGTCATATTACAAGTAAAATTGGTGCAACATGGAGAAAACTTGAACCATTGTTTCGAACGGAAAAGAGTGGGAAGTACTCCAAGAGCTAAAATGGAAATGCAATTCCAGGAGGCCTATTACCATTTAGAAGTTTCTCATGGCACTGAAGAAGAACTACGCATTCGAGGATTTCAAACAAGAAGGATATAAATACACTGGGAATCAGTGTGATGTTCTTTTATTTCTAGACATAGTGTACAAGCAATAGATCGCTGTTCTTGGAATGGATAACAGTCAAAAAGAAAATGATGCAATAATATAAACGTGATATAAATAGCCACGTATTATATGAATTCAAGGAAATTCTGTACCAATTGCAACTAGATTTTTTGAAATTCAGAGATTTATATTCGATTGTTATGAGCATGCAGTATATTACAAATCTTGAACATTATATTACATTACATTTTACAGAAAATGCTCCATTGTATTATTAGTTATTTTACATTTTCGCATTCTCTTTTACATTCCGAAACTTATTTTGTTTGGAAATGAAACCTATTCATAGTTGCCATTTTATTAAATATTTTGATTTGCCTTTTATAAATGAAATGAAATCTTTCGATGAATTTATAGATATGTACTATAAATCGAAACAAATAGAGTTTTAAAAAGTTTTCCAATGTGTTTCAAAGTATTCCTTTAAAAATAAAAATAAATAAAAATGAAAAAAAACCCTAACGAATATTAATACATCATTTCTTTAATACATCATACATTTTTCAAATCATTCATTCCTTTTCAAAAAATGTTTTACTTATAATTATTCATGCTATTGTATCATTTGAAAATGTTTCCACAAGTTTCTAATTTTTTTGTATAGATACAAACTGAACATATTTCAACTAAACACAAGCCATGATAATTTTAGTACAGCAATCTAATTTAAACTTAATGTATGATGCGCATTGTTTTTATGTACATTTATGATTTAAAGACAAGCAAATTTATTATACAATAATATTCTACATTTATGTACTTTTTTTTACTTTTACAATATCCCTGTGGTTATTACTTTTATTATTATTTTAAATTCACTCTTATAATAAGGTATATGTGTCAATAAATATTTATAGCACGCAATTTATTTTATATCCATGCATTCAGAGACAAAATAACTTCATTTTCTCGAGTATTGAATAGTCAAAAATGTCATATTCAAAATGTAAGATACCAATTTCATTCTGACCTTTTCATCGTTCCATAGAAAGAGATTCCTAATTTTCTGAAACGTTTAAGCCCCATCGAATCTTCGCTTTTTAGTTTTCAGCGTTACATAAGATTCCCTAAGGAATCAAGCTTTTATTTCTCGGGACAGAGATAAGCAAAAAGCTTTCTTTCTACTTTCGATTTTGCTGCACTTTTCTCAAGGGATTTAAACACGAATATCATAAACCAGTTACGGCATTCAGTAAATTCAGTTTGTTGAGGGATGAAAATGCGCAATTTTGATCAAGATTTTAGTATTTAAAATAGAAAAGTGCTTCATGTAGTTAATATGGAAAATGGATCCTTAAAGTAATAAAAGACTGATTCTTGACTTTTGAATTCGTTTTGAAAATTGAAATTTGTTTCTTTAGAGCTTTCAAGATGATTTATTTTAACTTAAAAGGCATGACTTTTAAAATACGTGTGTTTCTATACATAGTATATGAATAAAATAAATGATACAAAAGAATATAATACTAAACTATGATTTGGAATAACAGAATTTCCAAGAATCTGAAATATTGATAAATTAAAAACGTAAAAACAGAAAGAGTCATTAGACTAAACTGGATAACTAAAATTATTTCTAAAGCTATCACTGATGTAGGACAGTAAAATAGGGTTAAGCATTGTTTTATTTTGCCAAACTTTCCCTTCAGTAGAAATTTTGGACATAATAGATTAACAGAATCATGTTAAAAATTAGTTCTATATTTACACGTGAGGTGAACAGAAAACAATACAATGAAAAAATAATGTATGGATATTAAAAAAAGAACATTCGTAAGAGAGAGATAGCGATAATTACGAAAAGAAAATTTCAAAAGAATTTAGAAAACAAAATACTTACCTATATTTATGCTAACCAATAAATTTGTCAAGACTATATGTCCAATACTATGATTTCGCGCGTGATATGACTTGTTGATGCAGAGAATTAAAAACACAGAGGCGTCACCTTGATATTTTTTTTTGTGATTTAACTAAGCGAAAGGTGCATTAAAAATAAAGGCTAAAATAATTTTGAAATTTGTTTAAAAAGGAATTTAACAGATTAATTGAAATCCAAGCAATATTGACAGAATTTTTTTTCTAATTATGTTAACTAATGTTATAAATTTCGCAAAAATATTGAGCATGGCAGTTATTACTTTTTGTCCAACATACTTAAACATTATTAACATTAGCAATGGCCAACTTATTAAAGTAACCCATGCATACAAATTTGCATGTTTTCAATTATAATTTAAATAATAGTTCTCTTTATGAAATTGATGTGTTTGATAACATTTTTAAAGATCCATTTAAGTACAGTAGTATCCATATTTCGATTTGCAGGAATATAATACTTAATTATTTGTAACATAATTATTATTTACAATATACTCGTAGAGTCTGTTATAAAATTTACGATGAAAGATTTATAGAATAATGTTTAGGACACGAGATGTTACTATTCTTAAACCATAGCTGAACGTAAGTTTGAATTAATTTACATCTTGGTATACATCATTTACCTGACCCAGTGCTTCTCAAACTTTCAATATTTGCGACTTAATATTCAATAATAAATTTCATCGCACCCCCTCCGTACAATATCAATGTATTTAATTCAATAATACTATACTTTGACAATAAAGCTACATTTACGACTGTAACCCCTTAAGGGCCACCGGCGTATATTAATGTCTCGCTGAGCCAAAGCATTAATTGCCCCGTACTTATTATTTCCGAAGTACAATCTTTTCTGTGCACTGCTATTCATAAAGTTATTCCAAAGGCTTTGAAATGCAATAAAAAGACATGAACAGTGTTTGCGGAGAAATTGCTTATTTATTCCTTTATCCCTCCCCCTCAATACATCACATACAAACGCGTACATGGAAAACGGTGGCATTGAAGAGAAAATTGTGCAACTTTTAATCAACAATTAAGGAATTAATAATAAACAGTACAAATTATTAAGAAAAGTGTTAATTTTTGCGTATAACTTTATAAATGAAAGCCCATGGGGTCACTGGTAATTATTAAACTTGTTCTTAACTTAATTTGTAAATTAATTATAAAATACACAATGCTGTACTGATACATTTATAAGTGTATTATATCAGTGTAAATGTGCATTTTATTTTAAATACATCAGAAAATCAGCTTTTTTACTTTCTGTATATCAATAATTTTTTAACTATTTTTTGTTTTAGACGTTTTAATAGGCTCGCCCCCCCTGAAGAGTTATCACGCCCCCTAAATGGGTGTACCCCACAGTTTGAGAAACGCTTAAATGACCTAATCATAGATTTTAGCACCAGATAGTTTTGGTATTATATCTGCTTGTTACAGTTTATTAATTTTATATTTTTCTCTTTTTTTAAAAATTATTGAAGTGTTATGTATTGTTATAAACTGCGTATAATATGGCGTTGACGACATTAAAGTATATGGTAATGAACAACTATTTCTGAAAATATTACTCTGCGATTTCCTTTCTGTTAGATGTTCATTCTGAAAATGTGGATTACTTTTTGATACTCTATTATGGTAGTGTAATTTTTTTTATAAAGTTATTAAGCTCAAAAATTTACTTTTTTTTAACTCTATTTCCTCCTGTCCTCCTTTCTCCTTTTGTAATTTTTATTACAACTAATATCATCAAAGAAAAGAGATGTTAGACACTTATAACTTTGTTTTCCCCTACAGTTTTATCTCTAAGTCTAAGAGTTTACTTATGTACTATTTTAGCCGTTTTACTTTGTACTGCCCTATATAGAATCCTAAGTTGCTTGGCATTTTTTCATTCGAATTTAATTACAGAGTAATATAATTTGTAAAGTTAAAGTAATATTAAAATCTTCACAATTTATCTCAAAATATAAGAAATCACATCATATTACCATTTAAAAATTTGTTCTAATTATATTTATCTCTTAATTTGCATGATTTACATTATTTTACTTTTATTATAGAAATATTATTTTCTCTGTAGAATAAAGGAGAACTGAGTGCAATAAAATATATAAATGATAAAACTATTTCATTTTTGAAACACATATCCACGAACAATTTGAGCGTGTGTGAACTTTGTTTCTTTTTCTCAATTTTTGATGAAGAATTTTTACATTTATTTATTTTTAATTGTGTTGAGCAAACGGAAATGAGTGTTTATCTCGTATACTTGGAAAAAAAATTTAATCATGTTCATTTGTAAAAATAAGTCTGCATTCCTTGTTTTAAAATTAAATTCATGTTCGGAAATTAATTATTCACTAAATAAACACGTGAATCTGAGTATTGGTTGGATATTTTTTAATCATTTAAATAAACTCTATTTGTTAAAATGATCTTACGCTTGAAGAGATTAAGTTGAAGAATTGTTAAATAATTTAAATGTTGATGTATAGCATTATTTAAATAAATAATTTAAATTATTTGTTTTCTTATTCATCACAAATACTTTTTTTAATTTTCCTTTCTTTACATTCAAATTTCTGATTTTGAGAAATTCTACATAATTAAAGTGTCGTTCATATTCAAATGTATTTGTTAGAGTAAAAACCAATGTGTTGTAAGGACTTTTAAGTAACCAAACTAGTATTTAACTGATAAATTGCATTATTTATAAAATAACAAAAATTCTCATTTACTGTTCAATTAAAAAAAAAACAGATTACTTATAGAAAGTGAAAGTCAAATTTATATGCCATCATAGATAACTCATTAAATTTTGTATTTAAATTAAGCTTTTATCATTTATATAACTTTAAGTTAGAATGGTGACTAAAGTTAAAACGTCTGACAGAAAGGAATACTATAAGATACTTCCTTATTTTTTCTTAAGTACTTTCAATTATAAGATTCAAAATTATGTCATAAAATATTTCACAATTTGTACTAAGTTTTTTCTGTAATTCTTTTAAACCAAAAGTAATTTCCAAGCAGTAAGTTATTGCCAATTTTATTTTTTTAGTGAAATATACATTTCTCTATAATCTTAAATGGAATGAAATGTTACATTGCATAAAATCTTACTCTTACTTCAAATTAAGTAATAAGAAAGATGTAATTACAGCTGTGAAAAATTTACGTTTCTGAGCCTTTTTTTAAAAGAAGGGAGCATAAAAAAATATCAGTTTAAGACGGATAAGTTTGAATTGAAAATTCCCTCTGAAAAAGCAATTTGTATTCTAACTGATCGCATTTTTTTTGTTCGTTTTTAATTAAAGAATTTAATTGCATGTTTCTTATCATCACAGTTTCCTCTTGTCATATTCTTCTTTTTTTTTGTTTTTTGAATTTCAATTACATGAGTCCACAGCTGATGGTTATTATAAGTGTTTTTTTACTGTACATGTTAGAACCAATTTTATGTGAATATCCCCTTATGATCCTTTCGATATTTTATCAGACTTTCATTTCGCTTCAATACTGCAATAGCCTAGTGATTACATTGACGAGATATTTGTCGGAAACAATTGATCTAGTATGATATAATATATAAATAAACTATAAACCTTAACATTGACTACTTTCTTCCGCACATCAAGTGGAATGATGTAAGCTATTGCTCTTCAGACGGAATTGGATCAGGAATTTTGAGCATGATGTTGGGGATAATTAAGAAAGAGGAAAATACAAGCAAGGTGTCATCTACGTCACTTGAACGTGGCTCAAAATTGTGAGTTATGTGTCATCAAATATTCCCGTGTAGCTTTACATAATGAAGATAACATAAGAAAAAAAATATAAAAAACCTTACTATATTGCGCCATTTCAATTTAACTCACTGGGAAATTTGACAAAATAATTACACAAGTGTTAACTCTTTTATGATAAAATATTATGAAAACAGAAAAAGCGCTTATCGCAATGTTTATTTTATTTTAATTTACCTTAAAATCGATTACATTTTTTTTACCCCTTCTTCGGGAAACGAACCACGAAAAATCGTTTTACGCAACTTGTTTCTACTTCAGCGCGTTAAGTTATAACATTTTCCGTTATTTTTTTACACACATAAAAAAAGCAACATCGATACGTCGAAAAGATCGCTTCTGAAATAGTGATTATATTATCGTTTCTCTTCAGAATGCCATACAATCTTTCCTTCTGAATTCTTTTCCAATTTCCAAAAAAAGTAAATCAATACCTGTTTTCATTAACTTCCTCCGACGCTCACATTAAGTGTTCGGTGCCGCGATACTCGCATGCTTTGCATTCAATCTCTATTGGCCTTGCTTGTAATACGAAACTACACTAGCGAACATTCTCTTGGGGAATTAAAGCCACTACGTAAAAATAAAAGGAATGTGAAGCTTCAATGACAGCTTCAATATTTTGAATGGAAAGAAAACATACTCGTATTGTTTTTCCCGCAAACAAGTATTTGAAGGAAACAAAAGAGTTTGATTAACGTCGGTATGAAAAATAAGTTTTTAGTATTGTTGCTTTAAATCTGTTTAAACTGAACAAGATACCTAAAACTTTTCTTATATATTATTTAAATATCTAACATAATCCCTGCGTATTAACTACGTCCTTCTAACGTTGTTTCATATAGTCCAATGCATTTATTGAATACATTTGAAAAAAAAAGTTTGACATCTCATTTGATCATCGTTTAAAAATTATTTCTCTCATAAAATTATTCAACATTAATGTAAAATATTTTTGCCACTGTTTGATAGTTATTTTACAAAATTTTACTAAATTATATTTATAATAATAATGAAAATTTGAGTGAAATACACACTCTTGGACAAAAGAATTAGCGCACCAAGAAATAATTCCGGGATCGTAACGAAACTTGGCATGGAGGTACATGTGGGGGAGATATGCAAATAATTAGAAATGCAGCATAATTACGCATTACGTGGAGCCGGTAGAAGGCGTTTAACGTCGCTTTCCGTGGAATATAAAAGAGATAACCAAAGCTAGTTTGAGTGTGCTGAATCGTTTACAAACGAAGAGCTGATGTAGGCATGCCATTACGCAGTTTTCAAAGACAATATAAGCAGCTGTCGCAGTTTGAGAGAGTGAGAATCATCGGCATGAAAGTAGCTCATCAATTAACCCGCTCTAATTATGTTGTTAGGAGGCGTTGTGACCAGTGGATCCAAGAGATGTCATTTACATGAAGATCAGGCTGAGGACGCGCTCCACAGAGCAGTCGTCTAGATAACCGTCAAATCGTAAGAAATGCACGCGTACAGACTACTGTTTCATTGGCCGCCATCTAGACACAATTAGCACCTTCATTAGGAGCCCCTGTGTTTTCTGAAACCATACGAAGGCGCCTGACTGAAAGACATTTGTGACCACGGTGCCCATTATGTGTGCTGCCTTTGACTCCCACCCATCGATGCCTCTGTTTGGAGTGGCGCTGTGCACGAGGAAACTGCAGTGGAATGGAACGAGATGGTCTTTAGCGACAAATTCAGATTCTATCTCAGGAGTGATGGCAATCGTGTTCGTGTCTGGAGACCCGTTGTGAACGCATCAATCCTGCCTTTGCTTTACAGTGGACACATCGCTCCCGTAGATGGTGTGATGGCATGAAGTGTCATTGCCTACAATACACTGTCACCCCTAGTATTGATCCGTGGCACCACACACACATGACATTCCAGTGGTATGTCCATAACATCCTGCAACCACATGTGTTGCCACTCATACAATGGCTCCCAGGAGCCATTTTTAACAATACCATGCTCAGCCTCACACGACAAGAGTATCTCCGCAATGTTGCTACCCATCCTTGGACTGCCCGATCCCCAGATTTGTCTCCAATCGTCATATCTGGGATTATTTGGGACGGCGAATTGGGCATCCCACGAGTTTGAGTGAACTAGATGCAATGTTACACCAAATATGGAACGAAATATCGCAAGACATCTTACAGAACTTGTGTTCCTCAATGCCCGATCGTATCGCATCGAGCATTCGCGCTAGAGGGGGTTCAACATCGTATTAACCCTTAAATCATAAGCATCTACTAATAAAGTGGTTTGATAAATTTTATTTTTATTTGCACGAACCTTAAATGAAGTACCATAATAATTTACTTCCAAAATAATTGTTTCAATTTTTAAACAATTGATAACAGTTTTGGTTTTTTAAATACTTGTCCCTCTTTAACATATTTATCTGCTGAAAGGTATAACAAAGAATGCGGAATGCTACGAATAACAACTTAAACTTAATTTGATTCCTTATTGTTTAAAATGAATTACAAAACTGAAAAGTCTTCCACGAAGTAATGTATGACTTTTTAATATATTACCAGCATATATTTGAAATAAATATAAACTGATATTAATCAAACCCTACAATATGTTTACTGTAAGAAACCAATTTTTAATTTTGCCTATAGTACTGCTTTATTAACTTAAATTTTTAAACGCAGTTCATATAAATTATAAAAACTATTTACATGTTAAAAATATCCTGAGCGAAGAATACAAAAAATAGTTTTCTAGAATTCATGTTATCCTATGTCTTTGTCAACAAGTGACAGAAAAAAAAGATGTGACACACCATCTGTGAAAAATCTGAGTGGGTGGAAAATTGCTAAGTGATCAAAATTTTTGTGGGTGTGGGACGCCCAAATTTTTAACGCAGTAATACTAACATCTTATCATGTGGTTCATAAAAATAGTGGGAAAAAATGTGAAAAAGTATGACCTTTTTTGCATCTCTCTTAAAGTTACATCAAGTTTCGTATAATGGTGTTGTATTTTAATTGGCTCCGTTAATTAGCATTATTTTTCAAACACCTACATTTTTAATTTGAAATATTCTAATTTTTTTCTATTTTATTAAGCTAAGAATTATAAAATATAAGGCGTTGGCTTTTCACTTTCCTTGCACTTTTCTACAAAGAACTCCAAAGTTTTTTTTTTCTTTCTGTACAGTCAATTTAAAAATTTCTTAAATAAGAACACAATTCAACCCTTCAGCAATCTCACCATGACGTAAATAAAAATTCTAGAATAAGTTAATACTAAAACTTTTAAAAAATAACATTTTCATAAAGCCAGTCTAAATTTTATTCCATTTTAAATGGATAACAGTTTTATTAATTTGGTCATAAAAGAAGAAAAGGATAAATTTAAATAAATCTTCTAAAATACATCATTTATATGCTTACTAAATATATTGGCGCATTGTTAATTAAAAAAAACTCAAAATTAAACTTTCAATTCCTTATAGCCCACATGAAAATGTTTTATTGTAGTGTGTATTGCATTGAAACGAAATAATTGAAAACATACATTTATTACATGTATAGTTTCATGTGTGACTAATAACATTACTAAAATGAAATGTAATGTAGATAATAAAATGTATTGAAATTACAAACATGGGTATAAAATTATTTGCTGAAACTAAACTTAAGTCAATATCGTTATAATAATAATCTGCATAGTTATTTTTAATTTAAAGCCAAGAAAATAATCATGTTTAATTAATAGATCTAAATCCCTATCCATAATTTAATCTTCCCAAACAAGTGCCGGCTGGGTGGCTTAGTTGGTTAGGTGCTAGACTTGTAAGCCCAAGTTTTCGACCCCTGCCAAAGTTGTTGGGTTTTCCTGATGTAAATATAAGCAGTGTTCAGTCTTATGATTATGCAGCATTTTAAAGATTCCCTAAAGTGCCTGTTTGGCTCGGGTGATCTCGGAAAATTACATTCCTAAAACCATTTCGCATCATCAGTGCTAAGGTGTTTCTAAATTATATTGTGTTAGAGTTGATATCCATATTCACATGGAGACACACTCAAAAGTAGTGCCAGATTTCAGAGAATGTACAGAGTGTTTTTTTTATTCCAGGTATAGAAGTTTAAGTTGACATTACTTTCCAAGATGGCGACCGATTTAACAGCTGTCAAGTGATTTATTCTCAGTTTGGTTTGGCAATTCATCATGAATAGACTCACGCCTGAACAACGCTTTCAAATTCTGCAATTTTATTTCGAAAATAATGGTCGATTTTCATAAGCGAATTTTGTTTAGCGATGAAGCGCACTTCTGGTTGAATGGCTACGTCAACAAACAAAACTGCCGCATTTGGAGAGAAGCTAATTCACAAGCTATGTCGAAACACCGTTACATCCAGAAAAAACTGACTGTTTGGTGCGCTTTATGGGGTGGTGGAATCATTGGTCCGTACTTCTTCAAAAACGATGAAGGCCACAACGTTACAGTCAATGGTGATCGGTATAGAGCCATGATTACTAACTTTTTCATTCCTGAATGGAACAATCATGATGTCCAGGAGTTGTGGTTCCAACAAGACGGCGCAACATGTCACACAGCTCGTGCCACAATCGATTTATTGAAAGACACGTTTGGTGTCCGCCTAATTTCACGTTTTGGACCTGTGAATTGGCCTCCAATATCTTGTGATTTAACACCGCTAGACTATTTTCTGTGGGGCTATGTAAAGTCAATGTTCTATGCGGATGAGCAACAAACGCTTGACCATTTGGAAGAGAATATTCGCCGTGTTATTGCCGATATACGGCCACAAATGTTGGAAAAAGTCATCGAAAATTGGACGTCCCGATTGGACTACATCCGAGCCAGCCGTGGCAGTCATATGGCAGAAATCATATTTAAAATGTAATGCCACAAGATTATCTTTCGAATAAAAACAAATCATATCAATCGAATAATACATCGTTGTTTTATTCCAATTTAAAGTTCTATACCTCTCAAAAAACACCCTTTACTAGGTCTGCAATAGTTATTAGCAATACGAAGCCCCATTTGGAAGAAAAAATTATAACATGTACATCATAATGATAATATTTATATTACAAACGCACTCTAAAGATATTGGCCGGTAGTTTTATTGAAGATTATAAAATATTCTTTAGAAATGTCTATGTATTGCTTATGTTTCCTTGGGTAAAGGTTTATAAATAACTTAAGCATTTTTTGTATGATTATTGTTTAGGCAAATGGATGGAAATCTTTATAAAGTAATATAAGTTGTCGACATTTCCTTTATTTCTACAACTATATAGTTATGAAATAGTTGAATGTGCGGATTGAGATATACTTTCTTTACCTATATCTATCACATTCCAAGTACAAATAGAATATCAATAATTGGTTTCAGTATAAGCAAAAATGTGTCAGTGTTTGAAAACATTTTCTTGAGATACATTTTACAGAAAAAAAGAGAAATGTCTGATGATTGATGAGAAAAGAGGCGGAAAGAAACTTGACCCGGGCTTTAAGACAGTCATGATAAGATAAAAATTTGTCTTTTCTAGAAAATTTAGAGCGCTTTCCTTTACTCCATCCCTTTTAGAAAAGTAGATATTTCAGTCCTCAGAAGGAAAAAAGATAAAACAGAAGCTTGCCCTCTCCAATAAATATATCCGTATCCTATAACACTGTAATGATTTTTTCAATTTTTGATGCAATGTATTATATGCTTCAAAAAACTGATTCCTTTTGATGTTAAGAAATTTGAGCCAATCATGGACAAGGTTTCAAATGGAAAAAAATGTTTCATAACTTCATAATTTGACTTCATTATTGCATTAAACGTAATATGTTTGAATATATTACTCATAATTACTTAAATTTTTGCTTTGTGCTCTAATATGTTCTAATCTGTTCCCATGAAATATGTTGATTTATGCACTCGTATTTTAGAAAAGAAAATGTTAATTAACTTTTAATATGTTAATGTGAACAATATGAAAATTATTTGATGTTTTTCAGAATTTCTAAGACACAGTGAGTTGAATGTAAATAAATGGCAATAACAATGTGCAAATAGTTTATAATTTTATGCATAATTATGCTATATTTTACAGATACTTAGAATGAGTCAAGATAGTTTTTTACTTGCAAAAACATTTGAGCCATCTTCGTGAACCCTAAATAAACACGGCTTTTAATACTTTCGTATGTTCATTTTTATAACAGCACCATATCATTCAATTATTAATTTTATGAATGTTTATCAACTTATATCAACATTGGTTTTTTTATAGTGCATATTAGCTAAAAAGGGAAAATATACTGATCAGTCGCATAGTAATTAGTACCATTATACATTTCAAGTGGTTTATTTGCTTTTATACTGAGTGGTAATTTATTTGTACAGCTTTCTCATTTTTTTCAGCTTTAATTTATTACTTGAATAATTATAATTGATTATTGAATAATTATTTTTGATTTTTGATCTATTTCTTTTAAAATGTGCATACCCATTGCGATTCTTTCTTTCCTACTTATAGTTTCATTTACAACATACTGTATTGAAGTCAAACTGTTTTTAAATTTGCAGTCTTGTAATGTAGATTTATTTTTAGCAGCAAGCGAAATCATTAAAGTTATAATGAATTATGTTATTATGCTACGAGGATGATATTCCTGCTTTTATATAATGATTGAATAATTTTGGGGTGAATGAATAATTTAAAACTTTTAAGAATATATAATGTGTTGAATTTTTTGGGATATATTTTACTATCCAATGCCACATATTGTTTAGTTATAAATTTCTTAGTAATTTCTTTATATTAAAAAGAGTGAAATTTAAATTCACTGAAAAATTATATACATCAAAATATTTCTAATATAAATGAATGATATGAAATAAAGTGACTGTCTTTAAGAATAATTTACTTAAAAAGCAATAAAATACTTGAAAATTTGATGTATTTTGATTGTTTAGTGAAACTTTAATAGAAAATAAATAAATTGTAGCATTAATTAAATATGGATATTATAAAATAAATCACAATTTAAGCACATTTCTTTTAAACACCAATGATTTTATGTGTCTGTTTTGCATTTTTTGCAAAGAGAAGAATAATTGAAAAATATTTTGTGCATTGTAAAATATAAACGTCCTTTTCAATATTTTATTTCTATGAAAAGAATGAAAAAAATACTATCGCAATCGGTAGCCTTACAAGTCTTTGGAAATAATACCCAAAGCTCTTTTCTTACCTATGGATTTGTTTCTTTAACCTTTAAGATCTTAAAGGTATAAAATGTGATTTAAAGAAAATTCTGCAGATGTATAACCCCAGCTTAGATGAACCGTAGAAAAAGTGAATACTCTTGTTCCACCTGTGCTAACCCCAAAAGAAGCGAAACGTGTTTTGCTTTACTTTGACAAGCATTCAAAGGATTACATCGAGGACCTATCAAAAAATAAAATGTAGCTTATGTTCATTTTCCACTTGACTCCTAATCCGACACGTAGGAGAAAGTTTTTGTAATTGTTAATAAAAGGTGAGAAATAAGCTTTAAGAAAATCACTTTATTGCAAAATCTAAAATAAAACTATATATGTTAACACTTAAACTACATAAAATTTTTAGTGAATTATAGTTAACCGGGATTAATATATATTTACTAGAATTTTGCGAAGGATACTTACTATATTTATCAGAGTTGATTAATTTTTTTTTGTTTATTACTTTTAATTTACCAGGAACAACTGTTCTAGATTAGTAACAAGTGATACATCAAGATTTGTGAATCATATGAATAAATTTAATATGCAATAATATATTTTTAATGTGCAGCGGTATCATCTGTATAAGCCAGTAACAGCTTCCGGACTAAAGTGATCATTTTGGTCCAGCGGTAAGTTATATGCTTACGGAACCGAAGATCCCAGGTTCTGGCCCCCGGAATATGCGTGTCACTTCATTGGTGACCTGGACGTGATTTGAACACGCAACCTTCTGATCTGGAGTCAGATCGGAAGGTTGCATCTTCAAATCACGTGTGGGGCGGTGGTATCTATATAAGCCAGATAGAACTATATCGTTCATTCGCCTATCCACTGACTCCCAGGTGGAGGAATGTGCAGCGGTGTCATCTATAATAAGCCAGTAACAGCCTCCGGACTAAAGTGATCATTTTGATTCAGCGGTAAGTTACGTGCTTACGGAACCGTAGGTCGCGGGTTCTGTCCTCTGGGATATGCGCGCCAATTCAAATGAACTGTAAAGATAAACACATATTTTCTTTTAATCTTTTCATCATAGAAATATTACAAAGGCATAAAATGTTGCTTATTCAATCTATCAAAAACTTGTGTAATCTATAAAATTCTGGATATATTAAAATAATAAATGAATTTATATATTTACAATAATAATTCCGCATTATAATCATAAAACCAAGAATATAATGTAAAACAATAAAATTTTACAGAAAATTTAGTTTTCAAACTTTTACTTTCTACTTTTTTCTTTTAAATAACAAAAGTGCTTCAAGAAAAATTAGCATCTTGTCAAAATTCTTGACTTTAACAAAGAGTTTATAATTTCCTCAGTAACAAATGGGAGAAAAGAATATGAGACTCGGATTTTTAATCATACCCATGTACCCTGAAGGTCTACTCACTTCAATGCTGATAAGTTTCTTAAGGAATATATCAAGCAAATAAAAGGTAACAATTCACATTCTACTTTTATTCTAAATACGCTTTCTAGAAAATAGCGTTAACGTCTTTCACCGGAAATTAATAAATTTCCTTAGGACATTTTCACGGCTTCGGTCTGTTTTTCAATAGATCACTACAATTTGTGACACATCGAAAAAAATCATTCAGAAGGAAGAGAATGATATTAATTGCATCTATTTTAAAATTTACTCTAAATTTACGATTAAAAAAAATACTCTAAACCAGTGGTTCCCAAAGTAATCCCTACAGAAACCCCCGGGCCCCGATATTATTCAGGGGATCCATGGAAAATTAAAATTGATTTGGGGGTCCGCGCGTGAAGGGTTCCAAGCAACGTTTAATGTAATATAAAAAAATTTGATCCATTTTTATTTTATTAAAAACTTAAATAAATAGGAATAATTTACTTGGATATCCCCGACAGTGTGCTGAACAATTTTGAAAATGGACTAACTCAGATCCCAAACACAGATGAATCCACACGAATACAGGATCATCTTATTGAAAATTTCACAAACGGGGTCTTAAACCAATATTTGAACAAGATACCACAAATATTGGTTACAAAAACATATCCCAATATTGAATCCTGTATTATAGGTTTTTGTACCGACGTTGTTGACTACCTTCCTCTCTTCCAATTTGATAAAATGGAGATTCAGTGCCATAAAAAAAAAAACTTTTGCTTGAGAGGATTTGCGGTTGCTGCTCCGAAGCATTGAGACTGAGATAAATACACTTATATAGCATCTCATCAAGTTCATTAAAGACATAAGTATGCTTTGTTTTATTTTAAACAAAAGTTATAATTTCAATAAACAATTGTTCAACAAAATGTTGTTTCTTTCAATTCGTAATTTTTATACTATGCATTTAAGTAGCTTTTTCACCTGAGGATCCTTGGGAAAGTTTTCAATAAAAAAGGGTACATGGTTTATATAAAAGTTTAGGAACCACTGTGTTGTAAAATGTTTCAGCTAAAGTATGAAATAAGTATACATTTAAAAACTAAAATATAAATATACCAATAATCAAAATATTACTAGATTAATAAAATGTTTGTGGTTTTGTTATTCTTATTATTATTCTTTAAAAAAGTAAAATGGCTTTATTTAATGGTAAATATTAATTATTAAATTGTGGTTCTCTCTTGTAATACTATATTTCGGTGAAACTTCTGTAGAATGCAGCGCAACTGCAAATTTCAATAGTTAAATCAATGTGAATTAAAATATCTAAAACTTTTTTAAAGAGATTTAGGTAGAAAATAGTAATTTGAATCATATATCTGTTTTCATTAAATTTAAAGGAACTCGACTCACATATTCAAGTTCAAAAGAATTAATCTTTCTTAAGAAAAGACAAACCATGAGAAAAAAACTACCAGACTCATCTCTTAGTAGTTTAATTATTAATTACTTTTTTATTACATTTGTATTACGATGGAAATCTTAATACACTGCTGGACAATTGCTAAGGACGGATAACACTATCATCCATAGCAACCACAAAATGTGGAAAATTAAAATAAGTGCGGGATATTAGTAAGAAGAAGTATGTGTATGCAAATTTTTTCCCACGTCTGTTCATCACGTGATAGCGTTCATAAGAGCTTTAAAGGTTTTGACGCGTGTGGACAGTTGTTGTTTGAAGTCAAAGTTTTACAGGAAAGATTTAATAGACGAACTTAAAATTTTTGGCTTGTCTTCCCGACATCACATACATGATTTTATGCGTGGCCGAATTATTGGAAAGATCGAAAAAGGGCGAAAAATAACAGATGTTGCCAGAGAGTTTGACATTGCTCACAGCGTTGTTTCACGGCTGTGGAAGTCATTTAAAACTACTGGAATGTGTAGTAGACGGCACGGGGAGGTCGTTAGAAGTACGACGCCTGCAGAAGACAGATATATCGTCCTATCAGCAAAAAGGAACAGGCGCACCACAGCTCAGCAGGTGGCAAATCAGTTTCTTGCTGCCTCAGGAAAGCAGATCTCCCGAAAAACTGTTGCCAGACGTTTGAGGGGAGGAGGACTATACGCAAGCAGACCTGTTGTGTGTGTCCCATTGACCAGACAGCACCGTACTGCCCGTTTGCAATGGTGTCGTGAGCATCACAATTGGACTGAACATGACTGGACATGCGTACTATTCTCAGATGAGAGTAGGTTCCGTCTGTCATCGGATTGTAAACGCTAACTGATCTGGCGCAAGAGTGGTACTGCTTATCGTCCAGAAAATATCCAGGAAAAGGACCAATATCCGACATGCAGTATCATGATGTGGGCCGGCTTCATGATCAATGAACACACGCGCCTACATGTGGTTGCGAATGGGACTATGACGGGCCAACGATACATTGATGAAGTTCTACTTCATCATGTTCGTCTTTTCCGTGGTGCTGTCGGTGATAAATTAGTTTTTATGGACGACAACGCAACATGTCATCAAACACTCGCTGTTCAGGATTGTCTA
This sequence comes from Trichonephila clavipes, assembly GCA_019973935.1. Lineage (NCBI taxonomy): Eukaryota > Metazoa > Arthropoda > Arachnida > Araneae > Nephilidae > Trichonephila > Trichonephila clavipes. The sequence goes on along the minus strand of BMAU01002165.1, from coordinate 90,628 downwards.
GACAGCGAGGGTATTCAACGTCTCGTATGGCCAGCGCGTTCTCCAGATCTAAACCCCATTGAAAATATGTGGGATGCTTTGGGGAGGCAAGTTGCTTGTCGAAACTATCCTCCGACAAACAAGAACACCCTCATCCGTGCACTCACAGAGGAATGGGATAAATTGCCTCAACAGCTGCTGGATAATGTTGTGCAAAGTATGGTACGACGTGTGGAATGTTGCATCACACTCTACGGTGGACATATCCCGTACTGATACCTTTCTTTAAGGTGCCTGCTGACTTTTAGATGAATTGTTCGATTTCTCCTTACGCAGATCAAATGAACATTTTTTTTTCTTTCAGATGTTTCACAGCTTTTGTACTTTCCAGAACAATAAATATTCTTTATTCTAATGTCTGAACAGTGTGGCAACTATATTTTATCCTACTATGCCTCATGTCTCGCTTAATGTTATGCTACATAGCAATTTGTGATCCGTCCTTAGCAATTGTCCAGCAGTGTAAGTATTTAAGTGAATTACTCAAGACAACTATTTTATCAATCATTCATTCTTAAGCTATCCTCGTATCTAATTTTTATAGAATTTGTGAATAACATAAATCGAAGATGCATAATACACTCAGGAACATTGAAAATAGCGACCCAAGAAGAAAGCATCGGATTGAAATTAAATTTAATACAAATAATGACAAAGATGAGAGATTCACTTGATCTCAAAAACAAGACAATTAAACTAATACAGGGTGTGCAACGACACAAATATTGGACAACTTCAATAGCGCGTTGGAACACCTCCAGCTGCAATACCTGCCGCCACACGGTCCGGCAGTGAGTTGATTAGACACCTTATGTTTTCCTGAGGCAGATGGGCCCACAAATCTTGAACAGCCAACTCTAAATCATGTACAGAGCGACACGATGGCATCTGCCGTTTTAGTTGATCTCACACGTACTCTACAGGGGACAAATCGGGGAAGCGGGCCGGCCATGGAAGAGTCTGAAAATGACGTAGGAAGTCCTGAACAACTGTTACTGTATTCAAACGAGCATTATCTTGCTGGAAAATTGCCCCTGGGAGACCATTTAGGAAAGGTCCTACATGGGGTCGAAGAAAATCATCAACGTAACGTTGGCCCGTTAAGGTTCCACGCATCACAATTAAAGTGGACCGGCTATCATAGGCTATGGCCCCCTAGACCATTACACCAGCTGTGAGGGCAGTGTGACGTAGAACAGTGTGGAGGGAATTGTACCGCTCACCAGGATGCCTCCAAACCCGTACACGGTTATCATCTGTCCCCAACAGAAACCGGGATTCATCACTAAACACAACCTTTCGCCAATCTGTGACATTCCACATTGATCTGGCTTGGCACCACTGTAGACGCTGTTGCCGATGTTCCGGTGTTAAAGGGAGTACACGAAAAGGGCGCTTGGATTTAAGATTTGCTTCTGCAAGTTGTCTGGATATTGTTTGTGGAACAACTGCTACGCCTACGTCTGCTCGTATCATTGAACGAGTCACTGTGGGGTCCACAAGTGCTTGCCGCTCGATCCTTCGATCCTCTCTCCTCGTGGTGTTCCTGGTCGCTCCAGACCCGGTTTTCCGCGCGTGGGTACCTTCTCGTGTCCACTGCTCCCAACAATTTCTAACGGCCCACTACGAACGATCCACCTTACCAGCAACACGGCGCGTCAATCAGCCTGCAGTTTTCATCCCGATGATCAGGCCTCTCTCAAACTCGCTTAACTGTGATAAATGTCTTCTAGCACGTTTACCAGGCATATTTCGCTTTCCAAAATCTTCCTACAATCGGCGGGTTTTCATCACGTTTAGGAATCTTCGAATTTGCGCTGGCTTATATATCACCCTCTTCATTATTGTAGGCTCCAAGTGGCCACCATGTTAAAGTAGTTACGTTTGAAGAATAATAAAGTACAGATATTTTAAAGATGATGACTTCCTTCATTTACCAGCGGGCCTGGAGCCTCTCATATATATATTGCACCATGCCTTCAGCAGAAATGATTGTTATAATTATCTACAAAACAAAACTACATTTTTATTGCAGTTATACTATAGAAAGAAAAATGATTCAAAGTGAATGCTCTGTGAAATTTTGACTGAAAAAAAGGGAAAACCTTGCATTTAAAAAAAAAATACTGATCATTTCTGTAACCTAATTGCTAAGGAATTAGGCATGTTTAAGTTCAGGACGATTTATTATTATCATCTGGAAATTACAATAAAATGAAAGACTTTGCTTTTTTTATATTACTTTACACAAAATTGATTTAGTTAATTCATCTCTAATTAAGATGATTGAATAATTCTCTCTCTGATCTCTTTCAAATGATTGAGCAATTTTGTAAAATTTTTATTCTGCATTTTTAAGTCCTATTTACATAATTCATTTAGCGAAATTATCGATGTATAAACCATATAGATTTTTTTTTACAATTCATGGTTGTAATCACTTCTTATTATCCTCACGAGCTACTTTATGTTGTTTTCTCATTACAGAAAATAACGGAGAGAGATGGTAATTAAGAAATATCAATACCAAAATAATATTCGCTTCAATTTTCTCGCCGTAATAGAAACACAAAATTAAAGAACATCTTAATTACAAATAGTATCCTTCTTTTTTCCCTTCTAATCCTTTTCTCTTTCATCGCAATCAGTTTAAGTTCTCCAATTTGTCGAGTTCTTCGTCGTTAATCAGCGATGGGATGTAATCCTCCACGACAATTGCAGCAAAAAAGGTAAAAATGATCATTAAAAAAGACCCACAATCTTTTCGTCTTTCGCAGTATGCATAATTAAAAACCCTCGACTATCTCTAATCCCATTTTCACGGGCAAAAGCAGAGAGCAACATCAAAGAAACTAGAACTGAGGTTACATAAAGAACGCCAACTCTGCTATTTCAACGCTGGAGCTCAGCAAGATGAAGGTAAAACCCGGATACTGTAATGGCTACGCGGTTAGTGCTGCATTATACGTGATGTAGATCGAATGCGGCCCTGCACGTATAGAATGTTCGATACGCGGATACTCTACAGAAGTGTGCTTCCTCTACATAGTTTAAATAATGAACCTTATGATTAACCCAGGGACACAGCATCTTATTCTTTATCTTTCTATTTCTCTGTGATTTAACGTGAACGTGGCTGCGTTCACTTTTTTGAGCCATAAATACAAAACTTGCCGAAAGGGAAGTACGGTACTGACGTAGATAAAAGATGTGCACCAAGAATTTCTATAATCAGGTTAAAGTGTTTATTGCTAGTTAGATGATCAGCCATGGAATACATTATAGAAAATTTACATACATTAGAGTAAAGTATGGAAGTTCCTTATTGTAAATATTTAGCAAAAGATATTTTTTTAGATAGCTTAAATCATCTTGAAAATATATATTTTGAGTTTTTTATCGAGATATATAGAGAGAAATATTCTACACTGTCATCATACTTTATTAAAGATTAGTTTTGAATTATATTTTACTGCTGAAAAGAAATATAAACTATACCCTTCCCTTGATTAAAAATTTAGGTAAATTATGTTGCTTTACAAATATGCGAGTGAGTATTTCAAATGAATTTTCAGCTATTTATTATTTTCAATTAATTACGATGGACTCTTCGTATATAAAATTACTTTTTTAAAAAGTTAGAAATTTTTATTGCTTACCACTAAATTTTAATAAACATTTGCATTGTATTTATTTGACATTATATTGTTTGATAGGAATTTATTAATATTTTGCTGAAAATGCATTATTTAATGTGATGTATTTTTTTTAAACGTATTTAATATTTTTAATATCGAATGCGAAAATTTAAGAATCCGTTATAAATGGAATCGTAAATGTAATAATTTTTGCTATTTTTATGTAACTAATAAGTACTAGAAAAAATCGTATTCACTGTTTTTATAAACTATCTTTATTTTAAATAATTAGTTTTGAATCACATTTGCTTCTATGAATTTTTTTCATTTGTATAGAGTTAATAAGATCATTTCAGATATATATAAGACATTTTACGTGCATTTGCTTATAAATTATTTCTGCATGAAATGAACTTTTGTGTAAAGATAATCATACACAGAATAGAAGAAAAAAATAACTAAATAAAACAGAAAAGAAATTTTAATGGCCATTTGCTATTTAAAAGAAGTTACATATAGAATATATTTCACAAAAAATAAATTTCGTTACATAGTTGGTTTGAGTTTTTTTTTATTATTAAGTTTATTTAAGAAGCCAGCTGGGTGGCGTGGTTAGTTTGTCGCTGGTCTTTTGTACCCAAGGTAGCAGGTTCAACCCCGGCTCAAGTCGTTGGATTTTCATTATGCAGAAAAACGACAGAGGTCATATCGTATGGTTATACGGCATGTAAAATATCCCTAGAGTGTCTATTTAGGTTGGGTGCATTTGGCAAAATTAAGATCAAAGTGCAGATTCGCATCATCAGAGTTCAGGTGGCTCTCTCTGGGGAACAGGGCGTCAAAATTACTTGCGGTAATAGGTATCAACTATATGTGGGCGCCGCGCTAAAAAGTGATACCAGCTCCTGTGTAATGTACTAGGTCTGCAAAGGCTTAAAAATATACCGAAGGACAGCTCCATTAGGTTAAAAACAACAAAAAAAGATTACTTAAGGTATCCGACTACGTTCGGAGCCGTGATTTTAAAAAAGCGTATAAATGGATAATTCTCATGATATTTAGTGTAACTTAGATAAGAATACATGTATAAAATTGTTTTAAGGACATTGTGACAAAAAATTATATAAATACAATATTTCGGCAAAAAAGTAACTTAGGATAATCTTTTTTTCAAAATGTTCTCCTTTTGTTAAAAATGCTTCGATTATAAAAGTATTTTGCCTGCATATAGGTCAGACCTCTGTACAGAGGCTGAACTATGATTTTTAAAAGATTCCCGTTCTTTTCAGAGTTACAACCAATTGAAATAATTATCAGCTTTTTTTAAAAAAAAAATTCTCCCCTCTGTTGTAAAACATGGATAAACCCACTTCTAAGTTATAAATTTAAAAAATTCTAGTTGAGCCTCTGTACAGAGGTCTGAGCTATATGCAGGTAAAATATTACTATAGAAGAAGAAATGTTCACAAAAGGGCATATTTTGAAAATTGGTGATTCTATGTTCATTTTTTGTTAAAAGATTGCACTTAAATATTTTTTATTGTAATACTATTCTTAAAACAATTTTATATACATTTTATAATCTAAGTGACACTAAATATCAAAAATATTATCCATTTACACGCTTTTACAAAAGCGCGGTTCCGAACGTAGTCGGATACCTTAAGAATTGATTTGCATGTTTATGAATTAACCATCCATAATGCACTTGTGAATAAACTATCGTAGTTTACTTAAAATTGCACTACTAATAATTTCCCCTTTTTCTTAAGAAGCTCATTTTAGTTTGGTTTTCCATCAGAGAATCTGGAAATATATTCGGAATGTATTAAAAAAATTTCCATTAGCACACCATGTACAAGATTCTACATTATTCAGCTTTGTTCTGCATTTTAAGAAGTATAAAAAATAACAATCATGAAAATACAACAAAAAGCTGATACGTTATTAACGTACGTAGAAATACTAGCGAATTTTCAACATTCATTTTTTAACACAGTTTTAATAATTACTCTCCATTAAAAATTAAATACGTCAATATAATGCAAGTGATAAAAACAATAAACAGCGTTGCGTAAAGTTTATTCGCATCAATTTACTAATGCTGCTATAAATAAAAATGACTTTTCAATAAATTAGAAAATTGAAAGGAAGGCCATTTATGATTTTCTTGATACTTCATAAATTATTTAACTAAAAATGCTAAACAAAATAAAAACTTCACAGGTATTCAAAAAAATGGATTTAATAAATTACTGAACTATACACGAAATTTGTTTTTTTAATAATCCTTTAGGGACTATCAACACAATTTAATTGTTCCTATAAAAGTTTCAATGAGGAAATAAATTACACGGAAGCTTTAGGTTAACAAACTGTTAAAAAAATAATGACATAACTATTGATGATCAAATGCAAATGGATTATGGTACGATTTATAACCCAAGTAAACATCGTGCTTGATTTATTACTTCAACGCTTGAAATAAAAGAAAAATAGATGGGCAAAAAATGTCTTCAAAGCAATGAAGAATAAAATCTTCAAGAAATGTAGAAATTGAAGTTTGTGGAAGGATTGGTAGGAACACTTCTCGCGAAGCTTAATAAATGAACACGGTTGCATCATTTTTCTAAAATATTTTTCCTGACATGCTTCTTCCGTGTTCAACAGGCTGTACTACATCTTTTGTCAAAGTTACGGTCCACTTCAATAAACGCCAATTGAATTAAATAAAAAAAGCGTTTTTCTTTTGGTTGTGAATTTATCTTACCTAGTGGTTGTGGCTTTTTTTTGTGTTACATCATGATTGTTTTGTTGATGCACTGTTATTTATTATTTTCTACTTATTTAAGGATAACTTATAATTACGAAACGCTGAAACTGGTGATTAGCTTTCTGGAAAGTAAAAAGACTGTTTAGTATGTGGCTCAAGTAAGATAAATCAGAAATTAAAAATTACTAGAACTGAATGATGTGCCATTTAATTATTGTTTTTTTTTTAAATTTTGTATTATTCAAAACAGCACTCTATGATGATACATGTTCTGGAAGTTTGCTTTGTTTTCAATATCACCATTGTTATACCAAATAATGCATTTGCAGAAAGAATATTACTGAAAATGTTATGGAAATAATGCTTGTGATTTTTTATACAAATAATTCGTCAACAAAATATAATAAAAAATCATTATAATTAGAATGTAACTCTTGAACACAGAATTACAAATCAGCGCACACACATATATCAAATAATAATAGTAAAAACTGGATTCTTATTGGTAGTTAGGGACCATAATGATGTATAAATTTTGATTAATTGAATGTAATAACGAATATATTTACATTGAACGGAATTAAACTTATTTAAGTTGCAATGTAAGATTGTACTATACAATTATTTTTACTGATTAAAGCTGATAAAAAGCGAGTTGAACATCTTCAGTTAAACTATAATACAAGAAACAATAAACTTTTAGTGAATGAATTAAGTTTTAAATATAATTTTTTATAACGGGTTTCTTGTAGGCTATAAATTTTAATGCAGGGTTAAGTCATTTCTCCTGTAATCTTACATTTTTCAAAAAGTCTGCTATATATAAATAGAGTGACTATCTTTAATACTTAATTGGTACATACGTTTTCAAAATGACACATCATATTTTATATACTTGTGCCGTTCGGCAATAACACTGGTTATATTTTATTGGTTCACCGCATATGATGTCAGAAAAAGGGAGTGGCCATGATATTGTGTCTGGACTCAACATACATGTACATACATTAATGTCCCGACTCAGTATATGTTCATACATTAACGTCTACACGCAAGTACATACAAATTAAGCGCCATGTCTATACTTGTGAATGTATACCTAAAAAATCGATGTATTAAGATAAAACAGCAGCTTATGAGATAATATAAAATCAATAAGCCAAACGTTCATGCAAATGGAATAATGAATAAATATAGCAATTGAAAAAAATATACCAATTATTTTAAACTTTTGATTTATAATAACAATTATTGTAAATAAATTTATTTAAGGAAAAATCGGAATTTGTGAGAAAAAGTGTTTAATTGAGAGTTTTTAATTATTTCATAAGTAATATAATGTGAATATATGCAGAATAAATTTAGTAAATATCGAAATGTTTTTGTATCCTAATTTTAAAATGTTTTTCTCATCTCAGATTATCCATATTTAAGTAAATGAATAACGCAATATATAGGTAAAAGGACAAAAAAGATAAGGTTTTACATATCTGTTAAATCACGTTGCAAAGATTTTTCCTTTGCAAAATCCTGGATAAAAATAGTATTTTATTTAAGTGAGTTCTGTTAAAATGTACTTATTTAGAGTAGTATTGCTTTTTTTTCAGTTGTAAAAATTAAAGGCTTCTGAAAGTGTACTAGAGTCAGAAAAAAACACCCGCATTTATTTCCAATTTTAATACAAACTTAAAAGAACAAAGACTCTTTTCTCCAGCAAAAAGTTATAAAAAAATATTGTAAAATGCTATAATATTTAATTTAATGAAACCATAAGAAAACAGATTTTTAAAGTATTTCTTAGTTGCATGCTTTTTGCAGTAGTATGTAAGGCTTTCTAAATTTATTAAACGTGGGTGAAGATTTTACAAACACACTAATACGTTTATTTCATATTAACTACCTTAATTTTTTTTTGCATGCAAATTAATAGATCTAACAACATTTACACCTAGTTTCATCGATACTTCTGATTCCCTCGATAATATTACACATATACCGTTTTAATACAGTTATATATATATATATATATATATATATATATATATATATATATATATATATGTCAGGCCCCAGGCCTGCTGGTAAAATGAGGAGGGCATTATCTTCAAAATACTTCTTTATTTCGCTTCCATCACATAAAATCTAACATGGCGGCCCTTTGCCGCGCAACCGGGTGGTACAAAAGACAACATCTCAGCGAGGAGACACCAGCGAAGCCTTTTCTAGTATGAGTTCGCCTTCGTCAGCGCTCGTTGCACCTTTAAATAGGCTTATTTACCCACAAATCCTTACGCGATGGTAAAGAGTTCGCTCTATTTTCATTTATTACTTCCTTACTTTTGAATCTAAACTTTTCAAACCTGACATATATATATATATGTATATATATATATATATATATATATATATATATATATATATATATATATATATATATATATATATATATATATATATATATACAACCGTAGAAAAATATAACCATGTTCTTTTAAAAGTTAACATAACCATTCAACATTGTACCATTAATGTGTTTGTTCTCCCTATACTATTTCAAGGTCATGCAAATGTCTCGTCAGTCAGATGCCCATGTGTTTCTGAGACTCGTATGCTGGTGCCTTTTGCAGTAGTATGTGAAGCTTTCGAAATTTATCAAATGTGGGTGAGGATTTTATAAACTTATAAGTTTATTTTCATATTCACTGCCTTAATTTTCTTTGCATGTAAATTATTAGATCTAAAAAAAAATTACACCTAATTCCATGGATGCTTCCGATTCCCTAAGAAAATATTACACATATATCGTTTTAGTACAGTTATATGTATTTATATACATAACCTTAGAAAAATCTGTAACCGAATTCCTAAAAGTGAACATAACCATTCTCCATTGTGTCGTTAATATGTTTGTTCTCCCCAATATTTCAAGGTCATGTATATGTCTCTCCAGTAAGCTGTGCTCGTTTTTCTGATACTCGTGTGTCTGTCTACATAAAAGTAAACAACTGCATCTTTGAAATTCATTTGCCTTTTGTATTTCATTTGTTAACTTACAAAAATCAATCTATTGTTTTTCCTATTAATAAAAAGTGAATTTAGCTCAAGAAGCATGCGCTATATAGAAATAGAAAAAAATACATGTTATTTTTATTCAAGCAGTAAGTTGAACATAACATGCAATATATATATACCAGGTGTCCACAATTAAACGACCCTACTTCAAAATTGTCTACTGACGAAACTATTGTTCAGAAAGTTGTAAAATGTTGTGTACGACATAAAGAAGGGATGGGAATTTGTTTGAGCGAATAAAATAATTAGTTCAAAATTTCACCACTAGAGGGCGTTTTTAATGGAGATCATATTTAGCATACATTTTAACAAAAATTTTGTTACAACAATAAATGCTCAACATGATGGCCATTGTTTTCAGCTGCTATTTGAAATCTTAGGATAGCATGTTCCACCGTTGACCGCAGTGTGTTCTGGGAAATGTTAAGAACATGTCGTGAAATACTGTCTTTGAGATCAGGTAAAGTTTTTGGTTGATCACAACTTACCAGCTGTTTTAAATGGCCTCAAAGCCAAAAATCGCATGGATTGAGGTCAGACGATTGGGGAGGCCACAGATGACGAAATTGGCAGCTTATCACACGTTCTTCTGTGAAGTGATGTTTGAGAAAGTCCTTAACATAACGTGTAATGTGTGGAGGAGCTCCATCTTGCATAACAATTATGAGTGAAAGGCACTGACGTGCTTGCAGATCTGGAATAATTTTATACCGTAATAACGATGCATATCGCTGTCCAGTGATAGAACATGTTACTGGACCTCCAGCACCTAATTCCTCGAAAAATTGCAGGCCAAGAATATAAGACGCGGAAAACCCACACCACACCGTTACTTTTGGTGAGTGTAGCGGAACTCGTAAGGTGGAATGCGGATTGTCTGTTTCCCAAATTCGGCAGTTGTGAGTATTCACCGAACCGTCCAAATGAAAGTGGGCTTCGTCTGTCCAGGGGATATTCCAAGGCCATTCTGGATCAACTTCCAAACGAGCAAGAAACTGCAGTGAGAACAGATGTCGAGTCTCGAAATCATGTGAAAGCAATTCCTGCACAAATTGAAGCTTGTATGGATAGTAACGGAAGATGTTTCGCATGATCTTCTGGACAGTTGAACGAGGCAGATGCAATCCTTCTGCCACACGGCGAACACTTGTACTAGCCAGCATGTTGGATGATTTGTCCTCTTCCACCTGAAGTGCTACTTCCTCTATTGCTTCCGCAGAAACAGGTTTTTTTCCTCTTCCAGAACGAACATTCAACGATCCTGTTTTTTCAAATTTGGTGGTTACCATCAATCGAAGCTTTTTAGCAGTCAATGGACCTTTTCGCAACCCCTTTAATGTTCGAAATTTCCGCAGAGCAACTATTGCGGAATTATGGTTTTGATAGAATTACTTTACTAACAAAGCTCGATCTGGTAAACATAATGACATTCTGATTAGCAATACCGAGCACAATGAAAATAAACTAATCGTCCATGAAAGTTTATTGCTTTTATAACAGTTGCTGTGCAACGTCGAAAAATTTAGCATATTTTCGTCTTCCTTCGTGTAAATCCTTTGAAAATTAGTCATCGAAGAAGTTTAATAAAAATTTGCAGTTCATTTTAGAGCTTGTGTTTTCTAATGAGTATCAGTTATTGTATTACCGTGTCCTGTGGATGGCCTTCATTCAAAAGCGCCCTCTAGTGGCGAAATTTTGAACTAATTTTTTTTTATTCGCTCAAACAAATTTCCACATCCTTTCTTTATGTCGTACACAACATTTTACAACTTTTTGAACAATAGTTTCGTCTGTAGACAATTTTGAAGTAGGGTCGTTTAATTGTGGACACCTGGTATATATTAACTATCGTGAAAAATGCTGTATCATCTTTTACTAGGTATTTTTTGCTCTTTCTAATCAAAGGCAGCAATTGTAATTTAAATCAGAGCTAATTACGTTATGAATGCGAAGTAGTTAATTAATTTTAAACATGTGATAAAAGTGTAAACATGCGCTTTTTTAAAAAAAAAAAAAAAGTTCTTCCATAAAAATATCAGAAAAAAATTGTCAGGAAACTCTTTATATATAAATACAAGCCTTTTAAAATGCTAAGAGTGGCAAGAAGAATTATACGCGGTTATAAATATCTTTCACAAGCAGCCTTTAGAAAAAAAAGGAAAAGGTTTCCAATAATTTAAGTGTGGATTAATTAAGAGTCAAGATGGTATATACTTATGATTAAAAAACAAGTTAATTTCGATTTGTGACAATTATTATTATATTACTAGAATGTTAAGTACAAGATGAGACCCAATGAGTCGATTGATTTTAATTTACGTCGTATTCTGAAGCAACATGAGGGTTATTGATGACATACCTCATAATTTTGATTCACTGTCAAGTGGCGAAGACAGTATCTGAGCTGACACGCTTTCTAAACATCCACACACCGCCAACAAGAGCACTAATCAAAGAGCAATAATAAACAAGACTAAAATTTTTCTTTATCTGAATAAATTTCGAACAACACACATGTTTTGTTTTTCAACTGAGACAAGAATGAGTAGACACATTGTAGATAATAGTAGAATTTCAGGAAAATAATAATTAATGTGGAAAAAATACGTATTTTAAAAATAGAAAAGAAAACAAATATAAGTAATTGTAAACTTAAAATTGACAAATTTACATGGAAACAGGTAATGTACTTTTGATGAAAGCCCTTTACTACATATTCCTTAATTTTTATTCAGTTTGATTTAATGGATAATTATGCTAACTATTTCCTGTAGTATACGTAAACTATTAATATAATTAATAAAATTATCCTAAATAGGTAATGGTGAAACTGTTAATCTTCCTTCTAACGAAATAATGTAGGTAATACATAAGCGCTCCTGCATGAAGTGGTTAATAACCATGGCAACAGAAGGCAACAGGTAACTAGAAGTCGAAACTCATGATAAATTTTACAAGGCTCTTCGAAAGAAAATTTAACGAAACCTTGAATTTTATTTTCGCTTTTCTGCTCTGGCGCATATCTTAATGATAAGGATGAGCAAACTTCAAAGAAGTATCTTTTCTACACATTACCCTTTCTTGAAAAAGTAAAAAAAATATTCAATACATTTAAAAGGATTATTGGTTTGTTGCTGGATTATTTACCTTCAAGATACCAATTTATTCCGGATACTTAGTTCGAAGATCCTCCTACGTATAAATAAATAATTTTTAAAAAAAGAGCTTAACGCTCTTGTGACATGTACACGCGGTCTTTCTTTTATACAGGAGCCAGGTAATGGCTTTATGGCTCGCCTGTTATTTTTATTCAGTTTGTTTTCAGTAGCCAAAACTGAGGAAAGAGCCATAATATATACCACTGTTTCTGTGTTGCTATAGCAACATCGGAGCTAGTAAACAGAAAATCTGATTGGCTTAGCTCTAAAGTAGAGCTGGGAAGCAGAAAAGAATACCCCTCGTTCTTTATTACCCCACATTCTTAAGACTCATTAAGAAACTGAATATACTTGCGTGCATTTTTTGAAAATTCCAGCATTCATAGGAGTGGGGGTCCTTACTCCTTTTTATTTTAATCGGGTTTTCAAGCTAAGAGATTAAAATAACTCTTTTAACACCGTTAAGCAGTCATTAGTAATTAAAGTTTCATGTTTCTAAAAGCTAATTAAACCTCCTTCGATTCCAATAAGTCCTACTTCGCTCTAATGACAAAACGATGTCACTCTAACACCTTCACACACATGCTCGATCTGTTGCCTGAAAATACTTTGGTTCTTTTGTGATCTTACCAAATTAAATTTGTTAGCTTTAGCATCAATGAAACTGATACAGTTTTTGTTCGGATTTAAGTACACCACAATTTTTAAAAAAATCGATTTGATAAGAATTAAAGAATACGAACCTTATAAGCATATCAAAATATTTGCAGGAGGTTTTTATTCAGGACTCGAGAAAATATTTTAGTATTTGTCCTTTTTTAGTCATTAACACTTTCTAAAAGTGAAATTAAGAAGCAAACCCATCTTTTTAGGAAATTGAGGATGTTAAAGTAAGATATTTATTCCTTCTTTGTATGATGATAGAAATTTTCATCATACCATTTAGTGAACAAAAAAGTGTATTGTAAATCGTTATTGTGGGTTTGAACTTATCATTCCGCTGTTTGTTGGGGTAAGAAAGGGCGTTGCAATTTCTTGAATGTTTTTATTTATAACTAATTTGAAATACTTTTGCTAATAAAATCGATAATGAGTGGGAAAAATTCGTTTTTTGTGTTTCTGTTATTTTATGAGCAATTTATATATATCGAGTACCACCCCAAATAATATACCCGAAGCCATGTAACAGAAATTTGCATCACTATGTTGTTTTTTCACTTCTAATGTATGACGAAAATGTTTTTTTAAAAAAATTCGTTAATTTTATATAATTTTTATGGAGAAGTTTAGTAGAGAGGGACATTGAAGATAATTCGGACCAGTTAGAAGATAGTTGGCTATCAAGAGATGGTCTTGAAGACGACAATTCAGAAGACGAGTATCACAATACAGATGGAATTAGAATATTATTAATAATATTTTATTTTATTTTTGATCGGGAATAAAAATGATACAAATATATATTATTATTTAATTTATTTTGTACTGAGCTTAACGTGTTAATTTGCAAGATGATGGACATTTTTTTCGTCATATTATTTTATATTATATATTTATACTAGGATATTTTAAACATTTTCCCTTTAATCTAGAACATAAATTATATTACACTGATTTATTTTACAAAAAAAGAAGAAAAATCACGCATAGAAAGGTTAAACACAGAAAACGATATTATTTTTTTAAAAGCATGCACACAAAAATAATATTTTTAGCACGAAGGAAAACTCGTTTAACATTTATTTAAGGCTATTACGATGAACGACACAGAATTTACCATTCATAAAGTGTAATCTGTTTTTAGGAAATTAAACTACAAAAAGTTCCATGTAAGCATTGAACATTAATAAAAAATTCTTATAATATTCGAAACGATGTTTTTTTTTTTTATTCTACAATATTTCAAAACATAATCTTTCATATTGTTTGTTGGCCGGAGTCACTATGTAGTCAAAGTCATTAAACCATGAAACACTAGCATTTTGTTTTCTCGATTTTCTGCTAATGTGTTTTGGCAAATTTGGAGAGAGGATGCCAGCTCAGATCATGTTTAAAATTTGCGAGGTCTTCCACTAACAGCTATCGTATTGAATCTCAGCTCGAAGTTAATATATTAGCCAATCTATAAGTTGGTAAAAAGTTGATTTATGTTTACAGTAAAAGAGAAATAATTCCTCCACTTATTGAATAATTCCAATTATTGAATAATCAATTAAAAATAGATATTTGATTAAACCATTTTTTTAAAAATTTGTCATATTACTCTCTATCATTTCTGTCGGTAAAACTTTAAAGGGGGTACTTTAAAAATGTTATATTCTAACCCCTTCTAATTGTATGTAAAAAAGGCAAATACAATTTGATACCAGATTTCATTAAAACACAAAATTAATTCGTCTATTACAGAAGTTGAACAATTTTTACGTCTGTATAGTAATACGCTTAAAATATAGCCCTTTTTTATACTTTGAGATTTCTATTAAAATAAACAAAAACAATTCATTGAAGAAAATATACTAGTCGTCAAACATTTTTGAGCAGAAAATATTTTATTTGTATTTAATATGATAATATTAATACGGTATATGTATTCATTATGCAAATGATAACTGAAGGAAGAATACATTTTATATATATATACATTTATATCTATATACAAAGTATTAAAATAGGCCAAGAAAATTTCATCTTTTGCTGAAAAACTGATTGAATATAAACACAGCTTTGGCTGATTTAGACATCTGCAACTCTATTGTTATGTAAATTTTTGTTTGTATTATGCTTTGTAATTTATGCTACTAGATTTAATTACTTAAGGAATTGTGATTTAAATTTTATTTTCAAGCATGGAATCTCTTTTCCAAAGATTAATCATATAATTTTTAGAATGTATCTTTTTCGAATTCAATTAAACAAGCCTTTTAGTTATTTTTATAGCCGTATTTGAGGTAGAGTTAAAAAATAAGGATCATTTTTGTAGTTTTTTTCCCTAAATATTAACATATGGAGTTAAACTTCACTCTAGAAAACATAATTTTCACTTGTATAATTTCTTTTTTACTTACAATTTCTGTCTTCGTATGTGGTTTAATTGCTCTGTTATTTTGTCTCTCGAGACGAGTTCTTGCAAAATAAAAGGTTTTTAGTAGTGAATCTAGGATAATTGTGTTGAATTTTGTTTATAAAAAGAAGTTTATATAAGTTGATTCATCATCTTAATCCCCTCATCCATATTTCTCTATGCTAAAACGTTTGCATATTAGTACGCATAATATGTATCAATGTTTACATTATAATATAAGTAATTATGCTTCTGGAGAAAAACTTACCTAAATAAGTTAAAATATTTGAACTATAAAATAAATGTTTATACCCAATTTTGAATTAAGGAATTCAAATTTGTATTGAAGTAGATCTATAAGTAGCAAAATGCAACATTTTTTCTATTGGTAAGACGGTATTGTGTAAGAAGTATTGTGTAAGAATAGTATTTACAATTTGAATTGAAAAATGAACATAAACGTATATAAAATTAACAGCGTAAATTTAATCTTTCATGAATATTAAGTATTAATTTAATTTAAGCTTAGTTTATTTTAATAAGTACTTTACAATTGCAGAAACAGTATTGTATAAAATTTGCTTCAAATAATTTTAATACCTCATTTTCATGTGTGTAAACATATTAAATATGAGCACTTCAAATTTCTGGTACAGTTTAAATAACTATAAAGTATACTTTTAATAAAGTTAATTATTTAGATAAAAAATACTTGGTATAACTAGAATAAATACCTTTTCTTGAAAAATGTAGATAAAAATGCAGATTTAAACGCAAAATAAATTATTTGAACAACAGATTTAACAATTTTATCAAACAACTTATTAAATCTAGCCTTTTTTCAGCTACTCTTTTTGAATTTTATTCTTTGTTTAATGTAGATATAAATATAATATCCAAAGGCTTTAATCCTAAGTTTAAATTAAAGCAAATTAATTTTGAAAAATCATTTCAATTTGAGTTAAAACTGTATAATATGAGTTATATAAAACCCGTTTTGCCTTAATATATAAATCTCTATTACAAAAATGTATGCTTGTATTTTCTTGTCCAGAAAGACTTGCTGAAGAAAAAGACATGTTAAAGAAGTAATAACTAAATAAATTTTTTTAACGAAATCTAAAGTGACGAAGGATGTTATAAATGATTAAAGAAAAGGAATACAACGGGGTCAAATACATTAATAACATAAATTTCTAACATGGCTGAAAATTAATCAATAAAAAAAATATTGTTCATAAAATATATTAATTTATTCGACTTTGATCAATAATATTATTTCCCCTTTAAAAATATGCCATAATTTAGTTCCAATTTGCAGAAAAAAACAATATTAAATATTTATTAACCTAGCTGAAATGATTACTCTTACAAATAAAATTAATTTTTTTATTATTTTTCTTATTTATAAATAGAAAATTCCCAATTTGCTGAACACCCGAGAATTAATTATGCAAATATATAAATATCCTTATCATAAACTGAAAAGTAATTGATAAAAATCCTATTACTTCAGATTTTCTAATTTCCTGTTTTCACAATCATAATCAAATTGTATCTTAAATATTTTACCACAGTTTCTCTTCCACTTTAAATTCAAAGAGGCTCGTCTCCTAGTCTAAGTAATATTTATTCCATTTTCTGCGTTGAAAGCTTATTTTTGATATTTTTACGATATTCTATTCTATCAACATACTTACTAATGGAGTACTATTGTAATATGCCTTAATAAATTAAATTAATGCATAAATTAATGCGTATAATTTGAAAAGATGCATTACTTTTTTAACACACAACTCTCTTTCCTTGGAGAAATTATTATTCATAAATTGTTACGAAAGAATGTATTGGATCTAATCGCTTTGTATTTGAGGCATAGAAGTAGGACAAACAATTTAATTTTTGTTACTGATTGTGACGTTATTTGAAAGTAGAATTGGAGCACAGTCTTTTCCAAAAGCAGGCTCATTTTCTTGAACTGTTCGCATCAGTAATGTAACTCAATTACTCAGCTTAACTCTAGCTTTAATTAGTTCCTTATCTTTTAAGAAAAGAGATGGAAATTCTATTTAGCATTACTTTTTAGGGAACTTAATTTAATTAAATCCATGTTCCCCTTATGCGACTGCTGGAAAATAAATGACTATTTCGGAGAGCAAAGTTTTAGTACAAAATACAAATTACTTTGTAATAATTCCCGCAAATTATATTTATTAAGTGATATATACAAATTGAAGATTAATAACAGTTTATATTACTGAGTAAGTACACTTTCCTGAAGAGTGTAGTGTAGTGTCAACTTCTTAGATCCTTAAATAAAATAAAAATTTTAAAATAACTATGAAAGAAAAATGTGTTTTTTTAAATTTTTAATTAAAAAATTTTAAAGGGGGGAATGTCCCAAAAGTTTATTGCTTGTTTTTAAATTATAAAATTTAAGGAAACATGTTTACATGGATAATAAATAAAAATTGAAATAAAAGCAAAAACTTTAGAAAACTTGAAATAAAAATTCATTATATAAACTTCATATTTAAATTGGTTTGTACTTTTAATTGGATAAACTGTACTGATATGCAAACTTCAAATAATATAATGATAAATGCGCAAGATACAGTTAAGTATATTAAACTGAATTTTAAAACACAACTCGAATTTTCTTTTTTGAATGGAAAAGCTTAGTTTTTAGCTCAGGAATAACATGTTATTTGTACATCATGCTGATGGAGATGTACTAAACATATTATATTATATCCTATCCTTTTTAAATCGTTAAATCTCTAAATAAAAAAAAATAATATTGCAATTATATATGTGTCCAGTCATTGTATATATATATATATATATATATATCTATATCTATATCTATATATATATATATATATATAAATGTATTTGAAGAGGAAGAACTATTTTACTAAATTCATACGTTTTTAACTTTCTCTGTAACTTGTTTTAAAAGTAAAAATTAAATATAAACTGCTCCCAGTAACAAAATTAAAATGCTCATTTTTTTAAAAAAATATGTTTACATCTATGCCAGAGGTTTTACTAAAATGTTTTCGTTTTATTTCAAGATAAGGCTTTGGTGTAATTTAAGAGATATTTTAATCAAAAACTTATAAAAAATGAATCAAATTAAGCTAAAGTAAACGTTTGCGTTTGTTTACTTAAGATAATAAATGTAAAAGCAGACAACACATATATGCATATTTAATTTGATAAAAATAAACTTTTCCTAAATAATTATATGTGAGAACGAATTATGTTGTGAAATTTATACTGAAATCCCATTATGATAAAGAAAAATGCTCTTCAAAGTAAAACTTTGAAAATATTTTTTCATAACTTGTAAAAATAATATTTTAATCCATCTATAATTAATTAAAATGTACTGTGTTTAAGTCCAGTGCTCAAAATAATTAATTCATCTATGACTTAAGGGGAGCTTAATCAACACTTTTTAAATGTTGAAAATTTCAAAGAACTTTATTACTGTAGACAAAATATAATTATGTAGTTTAAATATTTCTTGGGTTAATTATATTTCTTCGTATTACAAAAAAATAAATAAAAATTTAATATAAAATTTATAATTGAAACATTCTTGGAAATTCTTGTACCTTTAATTATATATAGAATTGTCATTTATTTTTTTAAAAAAAGTTTAATGAATAATTTTAACGATCAGTTACTGTAAGTGGAAAACAGGCAATGAAAAACGTTTTGTTCTTTCTTATTAAAACGTATACACTAATATACCGGTTTCGAATGGGATGAGAAATTCATATTTAAATTAGGTACTCTCCAGTAAATTGTTTTTAATTTTTTTATGTCTGTGATGTTACATAATTCTTCTCTTATTATAATTGGCTATACTGTTTTTGTAAACATTCTTAGAATTTAAGCCTGCGAAAGTAAAAGCAATTTTTTGAAATTTAATTATAAATCTTCTTTTTTTATTGATTATTATCAAATTTAATATTATTTGCTTTCACTCTCATACTCCAAAAACGTGAACTTAAAACATTAAATTTATTACAATTCTTCTCAAAGTGAATATATTATATGTTTTTTCTATTCCAATCATTGTAAGTTTTTTTTTAAATATATGTACCAAGTCTCGATATAAATACCTTTGTAAAACTATGTAAAAAATAAAAAAGAGCAAGCTGTTTTTCTTTTTCTTAATTTTAGCGCATTTTAACAAGGACATTAACTATTGATTTATATATGAGTGGACTATTTTTATGTCAGCTATGCAGGAATAAAAAAAAAGAATCTCAATAAAACAAGCAATACTCTATGTGGATAGCTTTCCTCTCTTTCAATATCAGTTTCATACTAAACTTAAGCTCTGTAAAGGATGATTTTAATATCAGTTTTTATTATGTATTCTTGTCGTTTAAAATAATAGTTAATTTATATTAATTTTAGTATATAATTAATGTATTTAGTTTTAGCGTTTGAATTAGAGTTTACTTGCCATTCATATTATGGAGGTGAAATAGGCTTTCAATTTATTTTTCCTCCTTGATTTTGAATGCTGGTAGTCATACTTATATGTCTAAGTAGAGTATTCCAAACATTAATTCATAGTAAAATACCTCTCCTTCTACTTAGTTTATGGTCAGAGTATGAAAATCAAACTTTGAGAAAGCATATATATGTGTGAAAAATTATATTATTTAATAACATGTATTTGTTAAAAGCATCAAACAAATAAAACGAAACAAATGTTTTTTCTGTATGTTATAGATATCTTCTAGGATATAACATCATATGTTTTTTACAAAAATGGTCACAGTTTTAGAACGTGATCGGTAGAACTTTTTGTGAATGCATGGATTTTTATCTTCCATGGTCACTTTAATATGCTTTATGCATTTTGTATTGGCTGTACGCTCTGTATGGAATATTCAAGCATTGATGATTCCAAACAATAACATGGGGTCTCTGAAATATATAACGGCACTTTTTATTTTACTTCTGAGACGTTTACAATAAGGTTCCTCAATGTTCTAAAGTTTTGAATTTCTGTACTTTTTTGATGTGTAACATCTTTCCTTTCGATAGCTGAATTTTGTCGGAGTGATTTTGTCGACAGAGACGGAAGTTTGTAACAGGAAATGACGTAAGCGCGCGCTATTTGATTTGACCAATGAGAGCGTGTGGTGGCTACCCTCGCCTCCGGGTCCAAGTCTAGTCATTTTTTTATATTGTTAAAGTTAGTATTTCAAAATATTCGAATTCTTATTCGAGATAAACCTACGACAAAGTCTCAGGACTCATTGTGTAAGGAATCTGAGGTTAATTTACACATATGTGTACACTGTATTAATAATTACATTTACTGTTAAGCGTGTCTGACAAAGTTCAACATTCTTAAGAAAATACGAGTAAGTAATAAGGAATCATTTGAATTAAATATTTTAGTGCGTATCTTTTTCATACTTTGAGGTTAATTCCTGTCACTGTCAATATAATATGTTTAATTGTGATTAAAAAAAAGTTTTCTCGACTAAAAAACTCTTCAATAAAATTTTCATTTAAAATATAATTGTTCGATAGATAATTATTTCCAATCATACTCGATTCAAGACTCAATTCAATATCTCACTCAATTCAATCTCACTCAATTCAATATCTCACTCAATTCAGTCTCACTCAATTCAATCTAACTCAATTCAATCACACTGGATTCAATCACACTCAAAATCATGGGAAGCGAGTAATAGTTTGTTTTTAAAAGAGCAGAACCTTCTTCGGTAAATGGTAAAAATACAAAATGCAGGAAATCTTTAATTTTTTAAACCGTTTGATTTGGAGAAATGTATATGGCCATCGAAATTCCTATTTGTCCATTTTCAAGTCTATCGTATCCACTGTGCCCCAAATTGAACAAGAAAAAATATTTTTGATAAAACATTGCATTAGTCCTTGTGTTAAATAAATAAAATTTTCATTCAAGATTTAACTATTCCATAGATAATTATTTCCAATCACACTCGATTAACTTTTTTCAGATTTAAGGTATCCGACTACTTTGCGACAACTTTTTTGAAAAAAATGGAAATATGAGGATTTTTTCGTGATTTTTAGATTTATTTAGTATATTTTAAGGAAAAAATCTTAAAATTGAAAGCAGAAAAAAAATTATTATTATTAAAATGGGAAAAAACTGGTAAAAATGTACTAAAAATTACATAAACGGGGCCCGCTCTGTACAAAAGTTTTTTTGAGAAAATTCTCAATTTTTCAATTTTGATGTGTTACTTTATTATTCGTGTTTGAAATGACCTTCAGGATAAGAGATATTTCAATTTTTACAAAACCTAGAGCACTTTATCTTAGTGATTATACGAAATTGCTTAAAAAGAAAGTGATTATATCCACATAAAGGACTGTAAATTTTAAAATAAAGCAGCGATTGATAAATCTGAAGATCAAAACACTTCTACTGTTATACATAACATACTCAAAAAATTTCAGCAAATTATTTTCAAAACTTTTTGAGCAATCGCTATCCCCGTTTGAACTTTTCGCAAAAAACACATTTCGAGTAAAACGCATTTTAAAGTTTGTCATCTTGTGTAAAGTTATGGCATCTGCTTTTACTAAAACACTTGTAATTTTTGTTCTAGTGAATGGAAAATAAAAAACTTGGTATTTTTATTGAGCTTATACGATGGCCTATAAAATAAAATCATAAACAAAATTTGTCAATTTTTGAAAATAATCATGATTTTAGGGTAGTCGGATACCTTAAGTTACTATTGCGTATTTACCACGATAACATGTCAGATGTTACACACCATATGTGACTACTGTAAGGCTCGTTCCTTTTTTGTAAGCCTGCTCAATTTATATTTCAGAGCAACATGATTGTAATTATGGTAATGTGTATCCAGTTATGGTTATTTTTTCCTATTGAATTATTTGTTATAAAAATTTAAAGTATGATATGTACACAAAAAAAAATAATACAGTATAACTTTTTATTTACTTAGGAAGTATAAGGTAAGTAGTAATTAAAAACTACAATAGAAAAAAAAATGTACAAAATGCTTTTGGCAGGACTATTAAAATTTAAACTAAAAACTTATTAAAGTTTTAATAAAAATTATTCTCATATATTTATACGTATTAATATATTCAGAATTTATATGAATTTTATCATAATATGCATTTAACTTCATACTACGTATTCTGATTGATAAATACAGATCAAGGTAAATAAAAGAGTTATGCATCTTAATTATTTTAAAAGATCTGCGTTTAAAATTTGTGTAATTTTTTTTAAAGATTACTGGTTAATAAATGAACTTTTTATTTTGTTTTAATTTAATAAACTGAAAACATACGAAATAAAATAGTTGGAAGATGAAATTGGACCTACTTAAGTGATATTTCAGATAGAATAGTTTATACTTTACAAACACATTTACATAGAACTGTAGTTAAAGGAAATAAATAAGAATTAAAAAAATACGACTTTGATTACCCCTATCAGATTTTACATTATTAAAAAATAAACAGCCAATATTTATAACTTCAGCGAATGAGCTTGAAAAGCAAAGCGATTGAATTCACCATAGTCATAAAGACATTTACTCAAATTGGGCATCCGAATGTTTATTTATGAGCTCGAAGCGTCAGATATCTGGCTTTCAGGTCAATCAAAGCACAAGGGGCCATCGGGTGGAATCGTATTGATTTGATCAACCTTTAGTAGAACAATGAATTTGCTAAAACAGCAGCTATTGCCAAGTTTATATTCTTCAGAAAGCATTGATTCAATGAAGAAATTGTTTCAAAATATCTTTGTGTGTCTGTTTCCTTGTATTAACTAAAAGGTCTCGAATTAAACTAAGTCAGTTACCCTAAAGGATATTCAAATTGATAAACAAAGCTTCAATGGATTAGGGGTCATATTTTAAAACATAGTAACTACATTGAAAGGACAATTACATTATTAGTGATTTAATGCTAATGTCACTTTAATATATCCTTTATATAACTTAACTTGATTATAGAAATAGTTTGTTCATATTTTTCTTATATTATTAGAATAATGAAATACAAAATAAATGAGAAAAATCTAACTTAAACTTTTGTTCATTTTATTGCTCCCCTTATAGACATTAAGGTATCTGACTACATTTGGAACCGCGATTTTAAAAAAAGCAAATAAATGGAAAAAATTCATGATA
Source organism: Trichonephila clavipes (assembly GCA_019973935.1). Taxonomy (NCBI): domain Eukaryota; kingdom Metazoa; phylum Arthropoda; class Arachnida; order Araneae; family Nephilidae; genus Trichonephila; species Trichonephila clavipes. The sequence continues at coordinate 66,674 of BMAU01002165.1, read as the reverse complement.
TTTAGTGTAACTTGGATTAGAATACATGTATAAAATTGTTTTAAGGACATTGTGACAAAAAATTATTTAAGTACAATATTTCGGCAAAAAATTAACTTAGAATAAATTCAAAATGCTCTCCTTTTGTGAAAAATGTTTCTATTATATTATATATTGACTGAATATAGTTCAGACCTCTATGCAGAGGATCAACTATGATTTTTGAAAAATTCACATTATTTTCAGAGTTACGACCCATTCAAATAATTATCGGCGTTTTTTTTTCTTAAAGTTTTCCCCCTGTGTTGTCGTAAAACATGGATAAACCCACTTCTAAGTTATATATTTCAAAAATTCTAGTTGAGCCTCTGTACAGAGATCTGAGCGCTATACAGGCAAAATATTAATACAATAGAAGCATTTTTCACAAAAGGAGAATATTTTGAAAATGGGTCATTGTAGGTTCATTTTTTTTTTGTCAAAATATTGTACTTAAATAATTTTTTTATTGTAATACTATTCTTAAAACAATTTTATACACATTTTTTAATCTAAGTGACGCTAAATATAATAAATATTATCCATTTATTCGCTTTTGCAAAATAACGGTTCCGAACATAGTCGGATACCTTAAAATCTGTAAAATATCTTTCTTACTTTGATGAAACATAAATGTAGTATCCAATATCACTCAAAGGGGGCAAATTATTAAAAAAATATGTGTATTTTTCAAATCGAATTGGTATTAGCTTTTTACTCATGTCACACATTTTTTTAAAATGTCAATATGCTAGGTAACAGTTGAGAGAGATTAAGATAAATATATCTAATAATACTTTTCATTGAGAAGTTCATATTGAAACTTAATCGCACAATACTTCAGAAAATAGTTAAAATTTTAAGTGTTTATCATTGAGAGAATTCTTATTTTGTTACATAACATCAAAGTAACTGTTATTTCTTAGAATTGATAAATCTGTTAAATTTGAAATCCCAGAAAATTTATTTCACGAGATTTACTCCACAATTTTAAGATATTAGCGTATGAAATGATTCCTTCAACGGATCCTAAATAAGATGATCAGCTACAAGAAAATGCATCTATTTCTTAATCAAGCTTATCAAAAAGAACATAAGAAATGTAAGACAGTGATATCAGAAATGATAAGGTTTCAATGGGAGCATCAAAACTCAGGTCTTAGATTTAATCTTCTAGGAATTTATGGGATAATATGGTCAAATATAGAATGACTTTAGGTAGAATTTAAATAATTACAGTTGCATATATGAATGTTAAAACCTTCAACCGGATTAAAATAAGGTTATTTCAAAGATTTATAGAAAGATTTCACATAAATTTTAATAACCAATGGGGAATAACACAAACATTTTTCTAATTAATGATGTGGTATGGAACTATTCTAATAACTTGACATTCAAACCAAACAGTTACAGCATATTGCTAGTATATTTATTAGCTTGTTATTTGCAAAATATGATCTTATAGCATAATAAGGATAGAAGTAAGAGTCGAGAAATGTCAGTTAATTTAAGTTAGGTTTGTTTGTTTTTTCTTTACAAAAATAATTTATATATTTTGAAAACAAATATTTTTTTTGAACTAAACAAACATTCCCTTATTTTAAGTATCTTTTTTTTTCGAAACCAAGATGCATTATATATATATATATAATTTTTATATATCCGCTTCATCTTCATCAGGATTTCAATCATTATTATGAACAAACAAAAATGGGGGGTGGCTATCTATAAAACTCTGGTTAGGCCCTATTTTTACTTAAAATTAAAAGCTGTGTTCTGTCACCATTGCTTATAACACCTTAAGCATCCATCTTTAAGAAATTCTAATATTTATATGATTCTTGAATCATTAATGTTCAAGACACCTCAACCTTTCGAGTAGATATTTTTAAAAATTACATGCATATTTATAGTTTTATGCACACACTGTACAAAGAACAAATTTTTGAGACAACGGAATTAAATTTTTCTCGTAAATTGAGTTTTTCCATCTATATTATTTTCAATATTAATTAAAATAATTGGAAACATTATTGAATTATGAAAGAGACAGAGAAAAGAATTAAGTTTATTGAGTCTTCACTAAATATTTCATTTTGTTACAGATAAAGTGAAAATTAAATTTATTTTAAATTTATTTTTCATAGCAATAGAATTATTTATATAATTCTAAATAGTTGCTTTAATAGTGGAAAAATTGTGAAAAAATTAAAAAGTAACAAATCAATTAAACAAAATGTATGTACTATCTAGAAATAACATTAATATTGGCTAAAAATTTTGACGTCATTTGATTTAAGTATAAAAAATTAAGATTTCCTTTTTCTAATTCTTCTTTATTCTATATTCTTTTCTATATCTTATGGTAAGCCATAGATTTAAATTTTAAGAAAAAAATGATCCCACTTTTGTTAGAATATTTATCAATCGGAGCATTAGCTTCGTTAATTTTTGTTTTTATCAACTTTAAAAAGTGTTCATTATCAAAATATAAATCCATGTCAGATTCCATCAAACTTTGAGTTTATCTTAAGATATACCGGCAATGGACTGTAGTCTTATATTTCAACTTTAATATTGCAACTGTTTTAGTACAACTCCAGCTTATTTATGTACTGAAAACAAACTTCTTTTAGAACTCTCAGAGTTTTCCGTAATTTACAAAAGTCGAAAGCTAGAAGTTTTCCATTTCCTTCATCTTTGCACATACTTGGAGAGAAAAAAAAGAACAAAATGCAATGCCTTAAATAAGAAAAGAAATAAGTGTATTTAACCAAAAATACGTGCGTGTGTATGTGCCTTTATTCTCAACAATACTTTGCTTCAAATCAACAGAAAATCCTTAAAAGAAACAAGAAACTTTGAAGGAGAAAGAAGAAAAATAAAATAAACGTATAGTTCTTAAGAAGCAAATCTTTTTAAAAATGTGAACCTCGTATGAAAATAAAGAATCTACGTCAACATCTGGTTTTGAGTGAAACACTGTACTCGAGGATATTTTTTTATTTACTTTACTGAGACAGAATGTCGATAGATGATAGACTTAAAAGAAACTGGTGGCTACCTTAACAACCCCTCAAAAAACTTCCAACATCTGTCAGGGATTGACTGGAAGCAAGAAAACACTCGCGTAACAATGTGATGCTTGTGGAAAGTAGCTTCTTATTTATATCTTAATAATTCTTTGTGTCAAATCTATTTGATTTAGCTTTTTTTGACAAAACAATCCTACACTTCTTGATACGAGTCCAAGCATTATCTCAGATTGAAAAAAAAAATGTAAAATGAAACTTTTCATGTAAGATTCATGTAATATAAACTATTTATCTTTATAGATATCTTTTTGATAACTTATTTAATTTGAAAACCTAGTGTTAAAACATCCTTCTTGAGAAATAAGAGTTATTTTTTTAGTAATCATTACAACTATCGAACGGTTTTAATACTAGATTGGCCAGAGAAGTCATTTTGACTGCTTTTTAATTTCAATTAGGAAAACAATTGCATGTATAATGCACACTTTATTAGAATGTTTTGAATATATTTTTTTCAAAGCGAAGTAATTTTTTTATTGTTAATATTTACTAATAACTTCTTATATGAATGTAAATAATATAAAAAATAATAAGAGTTAATTTTAAACAAATTTCTTTACACATTAATCATTCTATCGTAATGCAGTTATTTAGACTGTTTTGGGGCAGTATAGGTATATACTAAGTTTCAGTCTTTCCAGTGCTAAAAATAAATAAGCATCTAATTTTATGACTATGAACTTTCATTTGTGAATTACATTTCAGCTAGGGGGGAGGATACATATATATTTAAATATCTGTTATAAAATAATATTATTAATAATAATGTAATGCACTACATATTGCAAAAAAATTCATAAAAATGTATGAAACAAATTGCTACGAGTAATTAAAATTATTATTTTACTAGTGATTCAATTTTATTGTACTAGTACAGAGTAATAAGTACTGATTAATGCTGTTGATCAATTATGGTTAAATGAAAAGTGAAATTTAAAGGTAATTTTTTTTGTTGCAAAAGAAAACAATATATGAAAATATTAAATTGATTCTAAAAAGAGCAAAATTGGAACTAGGAAAAAAATCTTAAAAATTTAGATTTGACAGAATTTAAAATATTGTAATTTTGCCTGTTAATATTTCTTAAAGATATTTTTGGTAATTTCAAAATAAATCATGCAATTAATGTCTCTGATAATTTTGAATGTAACATAATACAGCGAATTTTTCCATCATACAAAAACACGACCTTCAAAAATTCCCGAATTGGCCAAAAGAGTGATAAATAAACATTTATGGCAAATCTACATCCTGCCTTCATTTTGGCGGCGATTTGAGTGAGGATTTTGAATGAGCGCTTGTTTTCATTTTAAAAAGTTCGTAAAGTATAGGAAAACGCGTCTAGAAAACTACAAAATTAGCAATTTAAAAATATATATTTAGCGAGATTTATTTTAAATAATTCAAAGCAATAGTCTTGCTCTAAATAAAGAGTTTGAAGAGCAGCATTTACTCTTATAATGTGGAAAAATTACTGAAACTGCTAAAAAGTGACCCTAAAAGACGTTTAAAATAGACATGTTTTAAATTTCCAGTATTTAATACGAAAATACTTATGATTTTAATGTCTAAAATATTTTTATACAATTTTTGTTTCCAATAAATTTAAATAGGTGTCATTGAAATTGTGATTTTTAGGCATGTTATGAATAATTTTAAAAACTACGTGGTCAACAGAAATTCATACATTGATTCATCTTACTAAAAAAATTAATAATTAAATTACGTTAATGTTTATGTAAATGTTTAGTTAGTTAAAAATTGGTTTTAACATTAAGAGACAACTACATACTTATGTAATTTTTTGGTAATCTGAATATTATCCTTTGTTTCAAAAAATGTATTAAACATTTACTTTATTTGAATTATATTTTATAATTCACTTTAATATTAATAACTTGTATAAACCATTTGTTTTCGTTAAATTAATATAAAAAATTCCATTGTGACTATAAAAATAAAAATAAAATACAAATTTCTGCGTCTTTCTATAAATATATGAGCAAAATATGTCATTGATGACACAAATACCACTAGAGCTAACATAATTCTCTCTAGTATAAATGCATGTCATATTTTCACAGCAAATGTTCAGTAAATGAGCCCCATTTAAGCTTTTCTTTTAAAAAAATAGCAAAAATTTGTATCTTTTCAAATTTACCAAGATTTTTCTCATATTGTCACAATTTTTAAATTTTTGAAAGAGTTTATGGCTTGTGAGATTTCTTTTGCAATTCTTTATGATATTTTTAGCGAAACTAATTAATAATTTTTCATCAACACTAAAAATAGCGATTGGATAGCTTTAAATATTTATTACCCTGGCTGTGTGTGTGTGTTGATATTTTCTTTTTTTTATAATAAACTAGTATAAGAACAGACACTTTTCTGATAAAAACACAAATAAAAAAAACTACTAAGGCATAAATGTTGTTCTAGTTAACAATGAGTTATTTTCAAGCAAGGAAAATAACTTTGTTACTTCGAATTTTGCCATTGATTATTATTTTATTTTTAATTTTAATTATGAGGAGGAAAACATGAGGGTTTTATTTATCTTTATTTTAAAAAAAAATAATTTTATTTATCTCTTATTTTTAATTTATTATTTTTTCTTTTTTTATCACAACGTTATACTTATATTTATCGATTTGCTATTTTTTATTTTATTTTTTAAGAAATCTCTAATGAAATATATTACTTTTATAAAAATCACAATCAAAAGTATTTTATAAGTCAATTTCTATATTAATGGAGTTCATGTTAAAAACAGATATTATTTAATTTAGCTATCTCTTATTGAAAGATCGATGATCTCTTATTGAAAAATATTAGATTTATGCATAAATAAAATTTAATATCTCTCTACAGTAAATACGAAATGAAAATATTAATGCTTTATCTATCTACTCTCAAATATTTATTTATTTTCTTTTTACCAAAGATATTTGGTTTGGATATCCGGGATCATGTATCCTCATAACTTAATTTAAGTTATTTTTTATTTTATTTTATTTTATTTTTAAATTCACTAATATATATTGGCGCTTTATACTCTTTTATTTTCTTTTTGTGAATCAAATTGATATTTCCTGGTTTGTAAATCACTCCTGCTGAAATAAATTTTTCAAAATTTACAATAATAATTTAAGTTTATTTAAAGATGTAAGTATGGACTTATTATAAGTATATATCTTTCAATAATATTTAAAAGTTAACTAATATACATGTGTAAAATATCTATAAATTATTTTTAATTAATAAAGAATGATTAAAACAATTAATGTCATTTGTACTTTATGGGTTAGAATGGAGAAATATATTTGACACTTCTTATTAACATTTAGTTACTTTAACTGTATTAAGATTTTAATATAAATTTAAATTAAATTTTATTTTATTAAATTAAATTTTAAAATCTCTAAAAGTTTATCATTTGTAAAATTTACAGCCCACTTTAATTTTCTTGATAACGAAGCACACATTAAACCTTTGTATATACATTGAAGTGGAAATTGTTGCAATTCGGAGTAAATGCATACCTACTTACGGTATAACAAAACCTTAATATTTTAAATTCATTTTTAAGTGTATCGAGTAACATTTCTGTAATATTCAACTCAAGATTTTTAGTGATTTTCTGGCTTCTGTGAATATTGCCGAGAAAATGGAAACAGTTTGTTTTTTTTTATCTGAAGAGTCAATAAACTGATATTCTTGCATTATTGTGTGACGAGAAAAATGGGTATTTTAGTAAACTCTTTTAAGACATCCCTGAACTAAAAAATTAAGGTACAAATACTGTAAGATGTATGTTAGTATGAACAACATTCGAACGATGTTTTGAAAAAGAAAGATTGAAAAAAAATCAGGATGCTTAACGATGAGGTGACGTCACACATTAATGAACTGATGCATCTAAAAGGGGAGTTAAAATAGGGGAAGCAAAGTGAAAAACACTAAATCGCCGGAAAACGCCGTCGCCGAGTCTATAGATTGGGGAATGGTAAGGGGAAGCTTAAAGTAAAGGAGGCAAGAACAATTTTATTCTACCCAAACCATTAAGTTGATGAAGGGGAGGAGCAGAGGTTTTTCTCTTTCCTCCCGTCTCAGTATTTCGCTTCTTCCCCCCTACATACTTGTGGAGAAAATTAAAGTTTGCCCCGTCTGTTAGGAAAGAGCTGGAGGAAACCTTCGCACTGTTGCTCGTATGTATTGAGATGTAGGTAATCCGGATTTATTTGGTCTTGTTTAGTTTGCAAATACGGGCAATGTAGTTGGCTATATATATTAATGCCCAGCTATTTATTCGTTTTTCAACGAATGAGCCTTGATTTTAGCTTCCGCTTTTAATTATCAAGAGGAATCAGGTGAGTAAAAGTATTTCCAAAAACGTACGTGATGTGTAAATACAGCTAGAATCTTTACTTACTAGACCGATATTATACATTTTTTTCTGCTACTTATTGATTTGTTTAAGGTATCCGACTACGCTCGGAACCGTGATTTTGCAAAAGCGTATAAATGGATAATATCCATGATATTTAGTGCCACTTAGATTAGAAAATGTATATAAAATTGTTTTAGGATTATTATTACAATAAAAAAATTATTTAAGTACAATATTTTGACAAAAAAATCAACATAGAATGATACATTTTCAAAATATTCTCCTTTTGTGAAATATGCTTCTATTGTAATAATATTTTGCATGTATATAGCTCAGACCTCTGTACAGAGGCTCAACTAGAATTTTTTAAATATATAACTTAGAAGTGGCTTTATCCATGTTTTACGACAACAGAGGGGATAAGTTTTAAGAAAAAAACGCGATAATTATTTCATTTGGTTTTAACTCTAAAAATAATGTGAATTTTTCAAAAAAAATAGTTCAGGCTCTCTGGAGAAGTCTTTACTTTATCTAAGCAAAATATTATTATTTTAGAATCATTTTCATAAAAGAAGGACATTTTGAAATAAAGGTTATCCTAAGTTAATTTTTTGCCAAAAATATTGTATCTAAATATTTTTTTGTCAAAATGTCCCTAAAATAATTTTATACATGTATTCTAATCTAAGTGACACTAAATATAATGAAAAGTATCCATTTATTTGCTTTTTTAAAATCACGGTTCCGAACGTAGTCGGATACCTTAAGGGTAGAGAATTTCGCCAATATTATTTATTTGCTTTTATATATTCATTGGAGTTGCTGCCTAATAAATTAAGAATAATTAATTGGTATATTTTAACTGGACATCTGGCTGCGTGAACTAGCAATTATGATCACGAGCTCTATGGTCAACGTGTCATGAGTTCGAGCCTAGTGCCACTGAATATCCTCCGTGTATTGGGTACTTATGCATGTTGAATCGTTAGAGTCTTTAAGTCTTTTGTTAGTGTGATGTGATTTCTAGCACAGAGAGGAGACAGCTCAGGTGTCATCTTTGTTACTTGACCAAGGCTCAAAAAGTTATGAGATCCATCATCACCAATAGCCCTCGGGTTGCTTTGCAGTGTGCTGCTTTTATATAACCCTCACTCACTCACACACCCAGATTAGAAAACATAACCATTCTAGGTCTGAAATAAATGAATCAAAATCAGATGGCTATTTGAAAAAAAAATATATAACTACCATTTATTAAGAGAAAATATAAAATACCTTAAAATTCAAATAAGATATAGATATACACAAAAGTACTTTTTAATTATATACTTATGAATTATTTAAAATTGCATTGAATCAATTAAAATTGAAATTTGAACTTTATGCTTAAGGTTCTGTGAAAAACATATTTCTTTAAGAAATGTAATAGTTTGAAACAGGAAGAATTATATACTGTGATACAAATGTAAGAGCATGTTAAACGAAATTTACTGTTTCGTAATTATCAGCTTACATCGAGATAAAAAAAAATTTGCTTCAAAGAACTTTTCATGTGAAGAATATTATATTTCTGTGTAAAATGCAGTATAATTTCGTATAACTGAAAAATGTACATATTCATGTAGATAAATATCACAAACATTTGTTTCCGCCGTACTGATGCATCATTTGAAAAACTTAAATTTGAATTAAGCCTTGATAATCACTTAGTTTAACAATAAAGTTACAGTTATAACTAAATAAATTGGGTTTGTTAATCGATAAAAAAAGTTCATGTGGCTTATAGATTTTTCCTGTTCCATATTAGGAAAATATATATGGTATTCAATAACATTCCTTAAGAATTTTTAAACTGAAAATTCTTGAAACAAATAATGGTGTATTTTATCATATTGCTTTTGTAAATTATATATTACCATCTTAAAATAAAACTGTTTCAGTTATAACACAAATAAAGTAATATAATAGTGTGGAGTTCCAACTAAATTTTGTTTCAAATTTTTAGTTAAAACTCAGAAAGGATGCGTTACACTATACTGACATCAACTTAAGGGTATAGTTTAATAACAAACAGCGAAAATAATAATAAAAATCTATTACTTCATAATAAAAAATAGTTTCTAATGCATTAAAATAGTTGTCAATCGAATGTTCATGGAAGTCAAATTTAGAAACTACGTGAAAGCTGTTGGTAAAGAATCTCGTATTTTTAAGCCTTGAACTGGCACTTTATTCCTCTAATCTAAGTATCACCGATGAGAAGATAAATTGCTTTTTGACTTATTTAACATGTAATAGCCCTACTACATGTTGGGTTAGAATCAGTATTGAAATCTTGAGTTCAAAAAATAATGGTAAACACATTCTAGGTCTACGGCCTTTTGGATACCATACCTTGCTTAAATAATTACTGAAGCATAATGCATTTGTTCCACCTAATTCAACTTATGAAATATTTTTACTGTCGGTAAAGTACTTTTTATAAATTATTTCGTCTATTTTAATTGTTGCCGTAATGTCTCCATTAAGGTTTTATATCAAGGTCTTACAAAGTATATCTTACTTTATGTAAATATTTACAGATAAAGTTATGTATTGTGTGCATTTGACAAAAAAACCAGTTTATTGTTAATATAATGCATACCAAAATTCTGAAAATAGAAATATATCAAACTGTAAGAGTTATATTTTAACTCAAGCATACGGAGCTTGTAAATAAATATAAAGAGCCCCAATGGGCTTACTGAAATTTTTGGATATTCATCGAATTTTCTGGCATAAATCATTCTTTCATTTTTTTTCTGCATACAAATCCAAAATATTCTGCACTATTTGATTTTGAAACAGGAACACCAGAATGCATTGGATGCTCTATTGAAACTGAAACACTATGATTTCTTTCTTCAGACTTTTTCAAGACTAAAATTTCAGCATTACAGGAGATATTTTATAAGGGGAAGTGCATTTCCTTAGAGATTTGGCTCTCTCTATGCTTCTTCCTTCTCCGGTAAATAAAAAGAAACAAAAGTCCCTGGAAGTTTTTCAGCGTACTTGTATAAAGAATTTGACCGTAAATATATATATGTAATGCTCACGATATCGCAACTGAATACTTTATTTGAAATTTAGAATCATGGAATTTTGATTTCGCTTGTTACTTTATTAGATTTTTCATGAAAGTTTTTATTCGAAATACATAGCAATTTTTTTTTGGAAGATATGGTTCTTGATTAAATTCAAATTTGAAATTTCCATTTGAAAATTGAAATACTATTCGGTTAACATGGATTTAAGAGCACCTAAGGAATCTCTACTGTAATTATTTCATGGAAATACAATAGTTTTAATTTATTAAATAACTATACACTTGAGACTTTTATAAAAAGCAAAAATAAAAATTATTTTATCGTAATTCCCTTCTTAAAAATAGTATGCTATTTAATTTAAACTATCATGTTCTTATCTTTTAAAACAATTCAATCACTCATATAATTCACATATATACTGAAACTGCATTATTTTTTCCTTAGATTCGAAAAATGATATTATTATTATTATTATTATTATTATTTTGATTTAATAAAATTTGTATCTCCTTTAACTGTCTCGTGTTAGTAATTAAGAGTTTAATGTCCATGTAGTGTTAAAATGATAAATATTTCAATTGTAAGTCATTCAAATATTTTTTTTTTTTATCTTCACCTTGGAAATATATTATACTAGCTGTTATACCCGTTCTTCGCAAGGGTGAATTGAAAAATTAAACAATACCGATTAAAGGGTTAAGAAGCGTTTAATGAGTTAAATTTACGTGAGCTGTAAATTAAACAAAATAAAAGCTTTTTGCATATCTCAGCTGAATAAAAAGAACCTCGTTTGTTAAATTTTAAGTCTGATCTACCAGCGGATAAAAAGGATTTTTCTATATTTCCCCGTAACTATCTTGTGGGTCGATTTTTGAAAATACCTTCCTAAGCTGATCTCTGCTTAGCAAAAGTAACACATTGTTACAAATTTTGTGTAATGAAAGCTTAAAATAGTATAAATAACTTATATCTGGAAGTATAATACGTTAATATATTACTTTTCGTTGTATTTATTTTATGTTAAAGTTGTAATCAGCCTCACACTTCGTCTGTTCAAGCTTTCGTAGTTCATGGCGGCTGGCTTAAACAAAACAAAATGCAAAGTTTTTGTGCGTTTGTTTCACACATAAAAGATAGATATATGCTGTCGCGGGCTTTTTTGCAGATGGCAAAACTTATTTCATACTTACTTGAAAATTATAGTTATTTTTTTTGGACACTTCAAACAATATCTTTTTAAAATATTGCATATGTGTTATTCTGATGTATAAGCTATATTATTGTAAGGTTTCATTAAAATCCATTCAGTTGTTTTTGCGTGAAAGAGTATCAAACATCCACACAAACTTTCACATTTATAATATTAGTATTATATAATAAATAAATACAAGCGTAAAATATTTACACTTAATGTTATAAATAATCTACATTTACAATTGATAAGCTACCAAAAAATTTCGGCTAAACTTGTACTCAAATATATTGTCTAAGTTTCTTTCGAAATAACTTTAAAATTGACAAAACAAATAAAGTATTCACTATCAGAAATCAGCTCTCGGGAAAGGCACCAGGTATGAAATTGTAAACTACTAATCCACAGACCTATTAAAAAATTTAAAAAATCTCTCTTCTTTCTTTAAAAAAAAATATATGTGTTTTTGGACTATGTAGCTCCTTTCAGCTCTTCCTCTTTATTTCTACTGAATTATTACTTTTTATCTTATTTCATGCTTTCAATAAAGTACATTAAAATCAAACTCTTTATAGGATATATATATATATATATATATATATATATATATATATATATATATATATATATATATATATATATATATATATATATATATATATATATATATATATATATATATATATATGTAGGGTTGGATATGTGCAATGGACAACCCCTCCCCTGTACTTAGGGTGGAGCAGTCCACACTGACGTCACACCCCGTCAGGAATGTCCGACTAAAAGGACACACGGGAAAATATGTAGACGGACGTTAGGGACGCTAAGCTTTAGACGTAGGAGAAAGACGTTCTCCTTTGCTGTTCAGTATATATAATCTAGATATTTCATCTTGTTAAATAAATCATTTATCATCCTTAGGTTGTAGTCATTTTCCCATATTTTGGGGGCTCGACCTTTCTCTTGCATATTAAGGAAAATCTCCTCTAGACGAGAGAAAATTTTTTAAGACGAGTTAATATTTTTCTTCAGTGGACGCTACATTGCAAAAAGCGTAAAAACGTGTTGCTGTGAGAATTTCTTTTTCTTGGATTCACTTAGTGCCTCAACTGGTTTTGGATTTATTGTACGGACTGCTCCCCAACCCCAGGTAGGCAAAATTTAATTAAACGTATTTTTTTTTGTTTGTTTATTTTGGGCTTTAAAATAACTTGTATTTAGTAGTTTTAACTCAGAGTGTGATAGGGAAATTTTGATTACAACCTTGCACCGTTTATAAATTTTCAAAGTGATTAATTTTGTATATTAAGATGTCCTGTAAAAAATTAAATTAGGCGATATTCCAATAATTTCTAATTCGTTTGAATGTGGTACAACTCGTGCTGTAAAAACATTAAATTCTATATTAGGATTCACCGAATTTGACCGTTCTTCGCGAAATAAAATAAGAAATTTTTCTACATTCCCTAAAGAGTTTAGAGTTGAAGAACACAAAGAAAAAATTTTAACCAAATTCTCATTGCCTGATTTTATCTCAGTCGCTAATTTATTGCATTTAGACGTAGAAACAAATGAGCAAAATTTATGCAATAGTATATTTAAAGCTTTGACGAACTTAGATGAATTCCAACTAACATTAAATAATTCGGAGGCATCCTTTTCTGAAGGCGAAAACATAGTTTCAAATACCACGTTTCAAAAACGAATCACGTTAGACAGGAGTTTTTCATCGGAAGGGACAGACCAGCACTCCCCTTTTCAACATCCGGTCAGTAAGTCTCCCCTGCCCAGCGTTCGAGTTTATTCTTTCATGCCAGCACATCAAAACGTTTCATCTCTTTGTACACAAAATACTTTTCCTCCCTATTCAAAAGAAGCTTCCCTTACAGAGATGAATACCCAGTTTTGGACTTTATTGCGGGATATTTCGGCGACTAGTAGAAAATTTACCGGGGAAGATTTTTATTCTGTAAATAATTTCTTTCGTGATGTTGAAGAAAATTTTGAATTATTCCCAGCTATCAGTTCTTCTCAAAAATTAATTTTCGCGAAACGTCTAGTATGTGGAACTGCTAAATCATTTCTTTTTTCACAAAGAAATTTAAATACATACGAGTCATTCAAAAAAGCTTTAATTGAAGAACTTTCGAATTCAGTCACTTCAATGGAAATTCACCGTGAATTAGAAAAAAGGAAAATGTATAAAAACGAGACTTTAATGCAATATTTTAATTCCATGCGTGAATTAGCAAATAGATGTGATTCAAAAATTGACGAAGTATCAATTATCCAGTACGTCATTAATGGAATTGATAGGCCTCGTTCATATAAAATAATCCTCTATGGGGCAACCTCATTTTCCGAATTTAAGCAGAAAATACGTACCTATGAAACTGTCATTAAAAACATGGGAATACATAACTCTAATTATCCGAATTTTCGTCATTCATATGAAAGCCGAGGACGCGATTTTAAACAACAAAGCTTCCAAAGAAAACCAACAAAATTTAATGCTTCCGACGCAGCTAGAAATCCTCAACGTTGTTTTAATTGTAATGATATAGGTCATCTATCAAAATCTTGTCCTAATCATTCACGTGCCCCCAGATGCCTCTCATGTAATCTTTATGGTCACAAATCATTTGAATGCTGACGAGCTAATTTAAATAACACTTCTACACCACCTTCTTTTGTAAATGCTGTGCATGAATTGCCTTCTCCTATTAATATGTGTAAAGACGTAACAATTTTTGGGCGTAAACTTAACGGGTTAGTAGTCACAGGCAGCAATTTAACACTATTAAGAAATTCTACTTACATAAATATAGATGCACCACCACTGAAACAAACCAACACATTATTAACAGGTTTTGGTTTTTCGCGAATTAATGTGATAGGAACTTTTGATTCTGAAATTACTATCGATGATCAAATTTTTCCTGTTACTATTTCTGTTGTACCAAATTCTTGTACAAATTATGACCTTATAATCGGTTGTGACGTAATTAAACAAGCACATCTAAATATATCGCTTACAGGCGTAAAATTTGCACAAATTTTAAGGCCTTCTGATAATGCAAATGAAAATTTTATTATGACGATTTCGGACGGTTCACCCACATTTGATATAGGCCCAAATGTTTCTCAACATAATCAAGCTGAAGTCGAACAACTGCTATCGACATACACGCCTAAAAAAACAAAAACTGTAAACATTGAGCTTGATATCGCTCTCACCGACGACGAACCGATATTTCATAAGCCCCGACGTTTGCCATTTGCTGAACGAGATATAGTGGACGCTCAAGTTGATGAATGGGTTAAAAATGGAATTGTTGAGCCGTGTTCATCCCCTTACGCTAGTCAAGTTGTGGTAGTAAAGAAAAAAAGACGGGAAATCAAGAGTTTGCATTGATTATAGACGCTTAAATCGCAAACTTATTAAAGATAACTATCATCTTCCTTTAATTGACGATATTTTAGATTGTCTCCAAAATGCTAAAATATTTACTACTCTAGATCTAAAAATGGATTTTCCATGTCGCGGTAAATGAAAGGAGCCGTAAATTTACTAGTTTTGTCACTCACAATGGTCAGTATCAATTTAGACGAATGCCTTTTGGACTGAGTACTTGTCCTTCCACCTTTATGCGGTACATAAATGCCATTTTCCGACATCTGATTTCGAAAAGTATTGTTCTCCCATTAATGGATGATGTCGTTATTCCCGCTGCTAATGAGTCCCAAGCCCTTGAATATCTAAAAAATTGATCTACAGGTAGCTTGTGATTACGGACTTGAAATAAATTTTAAAAAATGTCAATTTTTACATAATAAAATTGAGTTTCTTGGCCATATTATAGAAAACGGTAGATTGTTTCCTTCCCCTTCAAAACTAAAGCTGTTATTAATTATCCTGATCTTAAAAATATTAAAGACGTTCGCCGATTTCTTGGTCTTACTGGCTATTTTAGAAAGTTTTTACCCTTATATTCGACCATAGAAAAACCTTTGAGTGACCTCCTTCGTAAAGACTCCCTTTCCAATTTTATGCTGAGCAACAGACAGCATTTCAAAAATTAAAATACTTACTTACCCAACGACCCGTTTTAAGTATTTTTAACCAAAATTCTCCCACTGAGATTCACACTGACGCGTCAATCGATGGTTTGGGTGCAGTCCTACTCCAAAAATCCATACATGACAACCAGTTTTACCCTGTATTCTACATGTCAAAAAAGACATCAGACCATGAACGAAAGTACACTAGTTTTGAACTAGAAGTCCTTGCAGTGGTCGAAGCACTTAAAAAGTTTCGCATCTATGTACTAGGAACATCATTCAAAATTATTACTGACTGTGACGCCCTCGTCAAAACACTTAAGTAAAAAAGAGCTTAACCCCAGGATAGCCAGATGGGCACTTTATCTCCAAGAATTTAATTATACAATAGAACACCGTACAGGCTCAAAGATGGCTCATGTGGATGCTCTCAGTCGACCTCCACATTGTATGCTAATCCAAAATAGTGTTCATCTTCAATTTCTCAAAGCACAACAGGCTGATGACCAAATAACAACAATAAAGACGCTTCTAGAAACAACGCCGCCTGACAACTATATCGTAAAAAACGAACTTCTTTACAAAACAGTCAATGGCACCGATTTACTAGTGGTACCTGACGAAATGCAGGCTAACATCATTAAAACTGCACATGAACGTGGACATTTTGCTGTTCTACGCACGCAAGATTTAGTTAGCAAAGATTTTTACATCCCACGACTTAAAGACAAAGTTGAAAAATGCATTCAAAACTGTGTTACATGCATTCTCACAAACCGGAAACGTGGAAAACAAGATGGCACGCTTAACCCGATAGAAAAAAATGATTTACCTCTCCATACATTTCATCTAGATCATTTGGGTCCCCTAGCGATAACTTCTGAGAAATATAAGCATGTGTTTGCAGTGATTGACGCATTCAGTAAATTTACATGGCTGTATCCCACTAGATCTACGGACGCTGCAGAAGTCATAAATCGATTAGAAAACCAAAGACATGTCTTCGGAAACCCCGCTAGGATTATCACTGATAAAGGATCCGCATTTACTTCCTCCGCATTTGAAGATTACTGTAAAAAGCAAAACATCCTTCATATCTCCATTACAACTGGTCTCCCAAGATCTAATGGCCAAATTGAAAAACAAAATTCCACCATCATTTCTGTGCTTTCAAAACTTTCTGTCGACGATCCCGAGAAATGGTATTCTCACGTACCCCACCTGCAAGAAATCCTGAACTCAACTTTTCAAAGAAGCATCAAGATGACTCCATTTGAGCTCCTTTTCGGCACCAAGATGAAGTCTTGCCAGGACATTGAGATTGTCGAACTTCTTAACGATGAGATTACAGCTCAATTCCAAAAACAACGTGATGCTCTCCGTCAAGATGCCAAAAAGCAAATCTACAAAGTTCAAGATAAGAATCGCCGCACGTACAATCTCCGACGCAGACAAGCTCATAAATATCAACTACATGACCTAGTAGCAATTAAACGCACTCAGTTTGGTCCAGGCTTGAAACTTAAGCAAAAATACCTCGGACCATACAAAGTTACAAAAGTCAAGCACAATGACACTCATGACGTAGAAAAGTGTGATTTTGTCGACGGACCATCAAAAACATCTATTTGTGCAGAATTCATGAAACTCTGGCCAAACCAAACTAACTCTACTTGATTTCTCCATTAAAAACTGTTCACAATTTTTCTTCCTGTGAAAGACTTTCGTTATGGACATTAACAACAGACTTTTTATCTATTTATTTATTTTGATACCATTTTTATTGAATGACTTTAACATTTTCTTATTTCATTTTAGTACAAATTTAAGTGTTTAGAAGTAGGAGCATCTTGCTTCAATATGTTCCTGTTCCTTATTCCAGATTCTTATTTTAGCCTTGATCTTATTTGTATCGTTAACATAATTTGTTTTACCCCAGTGGTAATGTATGATATTTTTTTCTATTCATGAAATATTACTTTAAATTTTTTCATATTTCAGTATTTTTGTACTTTTTCTTTGATGATATTTTGTGTTGTGTATAGTTCTTTCATCTACTGTGTAACTGTGTACATTATTAAAATTTCATTACTATGTATCTGTACATTTTATCATTGTATGTAATCAGGCGAGGTCGCCTTTCCGGTCATGATGGTCGATGTAGGGTTGGATATGTGCAATGGACAACACCTCCCCCTGTACTTAGGGTGGAGCAGTCCACACTGACGTCACACCCCGTCAGGAATGTCCGACTAAAAGGACACACGGGAAAATATGTAGACGGACGTTAGGGACGCTAAGCTTTAGACGTAGGAGAAAGACGTTCTCCTTTGCTGTTCAGTATATATATATATATATATATATATATATAATCTAGATATTTCATCTTGTTAAATAAATCATTTATCATCCTTAGGTTGTAGTCATTTTCCCATATATATATATATATATATATATATATATATATATATTGTCGTTTAGGATAAATAGATTAAAATATTATTATTATTACTATTCCCTCAGTAAGTACCAGTAATATTAAAAAGCACATTAATATGTTTTTTTAGAATAATATATGAATTATTGTAGCTTATAAAAATATCTTTATTAATACAGTTAATTTAATGTATCTATCGACTAAAATCTTTAAAATGTATTTTAAACCTATTGTTTTTTCTACTTCACTTAATTTCCTAATTCATAATAATTCAGAAAAGTATGCTACTTTCAATCGATTACACCACATATTTAGCGAATTATTGCCTTATGATTTTGGATACGGATTACAGGACAAAATATAAGCTTTTAAAAGTAATTTTGAAACTTACATATGACTTAATGATGTTTATTGCAGATAAAAAATACAAAAAATTGGAATGTATAGAATAAGTTTTCTTTCTGAGTGTCTAGCACTATTTGTTATTTTTTTAAAAAAATAGCAAGCACATAGGTTGTTAAAATAATATCTTATAATAATAGGGTTTCATCAATAATGTAATTATTTTAACATATAATACAAGTTATAAGCACAAAAATATATGTATGTTATTTTCTCTTTTCCACTTATATTGGAACGTACAATATAAACAATAAAATAAATATTTTATAATGGTGAATCAAATTTTCTGTTTTTTTTCCCTGTCTGGTAAAATATTTTTATATCTACTGCTTATGCACTTCTTTAAAAAATACATATATCATCTTACGCATCATAATTAGTTTGAAAGAAATAATAAATTCCAGGAAAAATGCTTTCTGTAGGAACCTTTGCAATTTATTGCAAAATAACAACCATGTGCCCAATTATTACTGAGGGATTTAAATTTGATTTTAATGCAATGTCTGTATTATTTTTTTTTTACTTGAAACATAAAACTACGGTTGACCAATGTCTAGTATTACTCAACGATTCTTTAGGAAAATACTCCTTAGTCTAGAAAATGTTCTATGTTTTAAAATGCCTTTAGTACTGAATTCCATTAATCTTAGAATAAAAATTGAAAAGTTACATTACTTAGCCTAACATTTTGCTTTGGGATCTCGGAAAATGTCATAAGTAACGCTGCCATAAATAGCCTATGGAATTTTTCCGTCGACATCCGCGAAATTACACTCTGTTTTTAAAAGTTAATGCGCTCCTCGTCTTCCTTTAAAACGTGTGATAATCTAAATACATTATAATATAGAAAAAAAATATATTTAAAGCAATTTTAAAGCTCTTAAACGTTACAGAAATATGTGTGTCCCGTACAGCGCGTGTTCTCACATTTTATAACGAATACGAAAGCAACTAACTGTTTCAGCAGCAAATTTCAGCCCCAGTTGATTGTTGCATTTTCTTAAAAAATCTCTGTTTCATATGCACGCAAATAGTATAAAAAGGCAAAGTGAAGGAAAATACTACTAAATGGAGTTTGCTTCTACAGTGTTTTAAAGAATTTCTCGCTCAGTTCACTTAGAGATCATTTTCAAAATTAAACTATACGAGAAATGTTTCAGCGCTTACTATAACACAAAATGAATTTCGAGAATAGTTTTTTCTTCAAGATTTAGAAAAGCATTCGAACAATTCTCTTCTATTACTAAATTCAACACTACGGGGCTTTTTTTTTGCTAAAATAAGGGCAGTTTCGTGTCTTTCTTTAAATCTTTAAAAGCCAAATTTGAGGTAGAAAACATGCCTATGATTAAAGTTCCATTAGGTTATCCAAAATAATATATATATATATGCTTCAAATCTTTTAAAAAGAATTCTTCATTTTACAGGGAGAAACGCATTAAATTTCAACAATATGCTATCAAATCCTAATGCAACTCTAATATTTACAGCAATTTACTGAACAAGTATAGTCAAACATGAAAAAAAAATAGTAAAGCAACTTCACTTAGAGATTCAAATGCCAGAGGGTAATATGACATCAAATGTGAAGAAGAGGACTGATCATTAAAAAGGAATGATCAAGGAACAAGAAGTTAAAAAGGAAAACACTTAGAAAGAATTTTTTTCTTTAAATTTATTAATGCTATATATGATTTTAGAAAAAAAAAGTTAAAAACAGCTGTAAAAGGCATGACTCTAATGTCAATAAGGATAAAAATAATTTTATATCTAACGCCAAAGACTGATTTTCAGCTTTACAAAATGAAGTAAAACAGATACAGAAATCCATAAAATGAGTCACTCACGCATTCGCATTAAAAAAACATATTGCCAATAAAAGAAGAATGAATTATGAGTATTATATTAATTTTTTTAGAAAAAATTACGCTCTTGAATGATATTGTACATATCAACATTACCTAAGTATAATTATTTATTTCTGAATATATAGCATGCATAAGCAAAACTTTGCATGGATATTTTGCCTAGCCCTTTTTTATATCAGAAAATAATTTCGAATTTTGAAATGTTAAGGCATGCAGCAGTTGGTGAAACAAAATGAGTTAATCTGAAACATATAAATATAGCTAATTTCTAAATAACACTAATAAATTCAAATGTCGAGTCTTAATTTTACTTAGGTATTTTTTTATTTATAATTTTCTCATTACACTAATTCTTTAATATTTTTTATAAATTTTTTGTCTGAATTACTAATGACGACTGTGTTAATAACAAAAGAATATATTCCTATATTTTGAACATCATGTTACTTTCTCCACTCTGACGCTATTTACCGCAAATCTAATATAAATTATTTCTATGTCTTAAAGTAAAGTTTTAAAATCAAAGCATGATAATTGATTGTTCGAATTGTTTTAAGAAATTTGCTTACGCAAAACACTTTTTTAGAATCAACAATTAAAGCACCTGTAAATTTAATTTTAAAACTAATTGTGGTTATTCTAAAATATTATATAATTGTAATAGGTTTACAATTTGTTGAACATAAACTGTTATTTTTTAACATATTGTCCTATTTAGGAAAGTACCAGAGTACCAGAATTGCAAACAATTGTGGAAGCTAAATTTTAGCAAGTTAGGAAAAATGTTTTCTAGCTTTTAACGATACTAATTAGAAACCATTGGAAGTTTTTTTTTTACTTTGAATCCACTTATTTTAAATATATTAAATATATTAAGAATCATTATGCTATTACCAAAATATTCTAAAAGTATACTGTGTTAAAATCAAGATTTATTTTTAAGAAGAAAAATTAATGATATTTATTAATGGAACCCTTACTGGTGAGTGTTTTTTTTAAAGTTTTAGCTATACAGATAGGTTTATATTACACACACACACACATATATAAAAGGAGAATTATAAATTTTATGTTAAAATTAGGCAAATAAATTGAAAGTTTTATTTTGTACTTAAAATTCTAGGGTGTCATGATCAACTGAAAATTTCAATTATATTTTCAGGGAATCATTTAAGATACTACAGCTAATAAGATATAACTATGTACATGCACATTAATTACTGAACAACAAAAAAATGACTGTATAAAATTGCGTTATACATCCTGATATGTTCGTCCTTCAATAAATAAGCGCAAAAAGCAATTGACGGCTAATATTAGACAGAAATAGATCACTTGATCTCGATCATAGGGAAAAGAGTATCAGTCATCATTTAAAAAATCGAAAGGAAACCCTAAAAGTCATATCTAATGTCCACAGGTAAAAACATCTACTTCTTCAGGACATCCAATTTACCAGCAAATAAATGCAATATACTTTAAACAGAACATTCTATGTTCAGTGGATAACTATAAAGAATACGTGTACATCTTAAATTTGTTCCTGCCAGCATTCCTAAATTAAGTGAATGAAATGAATGCACTAATGGAAATTGAAATTCTTTACGCCCATTGCTCTAGCAGTTAGCAAGTCTTAATTTTCGGGCTCTTTTTGTGCCATCTAAAGTATAAAGCAATGATTTCTAGGCATCTGTATGTCTAGAATCAATACTTAAATACATTTTTACTAATGCTTTAAATTTAAAATGCCAATATTTCGTAAGAAATTTTTAAAGTAAATTTAATTATTTAAAAAATTTACTTTCTACAAGTATTGGTGAATTTAATTTCTTTTATTTTAAAAAAAATCAAAGCTACGATGAAGGAATTTTTTAAAAATATAGAAACTGAAAATAAAATTAAGATAATAACTTTTTTGGCGATAAAATTCTTTAGTATTTTAAAGTACTACTCAATGATGTGTGGAAGAGAAACAAACAGATAATTCTTTAACTTATCAGAATGGAAGGCTGAAGACTGTTTTTTAATAAGTATCATTGATGAAAATACGTTATTTTTTAGTTTAATTGAAAATTAAGTAAATCAGAATTATATATTTTGTATACAGTCCCTTATTTACCCTTAAATATTCGAGGATGGAAAAATAAAACTAAACAATGTAGAAACAGAACATTTTTAAAATCTAAGATGCAAAGTGTGTAAAAGTTACGCTACTTATTTTTATAATTAAAATCCAAAGTTTAACTTGCAACATAAACTATATTCAAATAACTCTGATTTGATTTCTATTGATTTTATCATTAATTCAATCTTTGGGTTTGAGATGTTTATTTATTTTTCTTACTAAAAAGTTATTAATTATTAAATATATTCCTCCTGAAAAACAAAAGAAGCCCCAAATATATTCATATATTTATGTTACTATTTGTCGTACTAAATCTAGAAATTTAATCTTCTGTAATACATTTTTAATTAATACTTCGGTAAAAAGCAGTTTGGAACTAGATAGCTATTTTAAGTCACAAATATATTTAATAAATTTTTTGAGTGTCAGAAGTTTGAAATAAAAAATAAAGTAAAAAACGTAAGATAATTCAGCAAATATATCCGTATTATTTTTTTCTCTTTCTCTGCCAGAACTACTTCATCCTCAACATAGTATCAACGTCTCTTATTTAGAGAATTTAAATACTATCAGTTTCTTAAGTTATAAGAACCTTAATGCTATTAAAATAGATCGGAAAGCTTGATGAATAGAGCTTATTACTCTAAAAATTATTTTTTTCTTATTCCGTATAAATACTACTTATATATATATATATATATTTTGCGCTAATTCTCTGTTATCTTTCAATGTTATGTAAGCAGATTGTGTACACATAGAAAAAAAAAACATATGCATGCATTTAGATATGCCTGTTACATAAAATATAATAAATTGTTAAGTAAGATAATAAGAAGATATTAAAAAATATTCTAGATTTTTTTCTAGAAAGCACAAATTTTAATTAGATTCTAATAAAGATCAGCAAAAACTATTTTATATCATCGAACCATGTCATAATTATTATCGAAATATATCGTATTCAATAGATATCCTGAAATTAGCAAAGAAAGTCTAAGTTAGAATTCAGTTTTCAGACATTGAAAAATTAGATTTTTTCTTCAACTTTTTTTCAAAATACCATAGCATGTGTATAACAGCACATCAAATATTCTATGATGCAGAATAATTTCTTTTATTTAAACTTACTTAATATTCAATTAGAAAAGTGATTCTCAAAGTTTCAATGTTCGCGATCCAGTATTCAATCACAATTCTCACTGCGCCCCCTAATACAATAACAATGTATTGAATTCAATAATACTCTACTTTGACGCTAAAACTACAATACGACGTTAACCTCTTAAGTACCACCGGGATATATATACGTATCACTTTGCCAAAGCGTTAATTTCCACTGACATATATATACGTCTTTTCGAAGTACGATATTTTCTGTGCACGGTTATCCATAAAATTATTCCTAAGGTTTTGGAATGCAATAAAAAGAAATTGACAATGTTTGCGAAGGATTTACTTATTTCATATTACTTTTTGCTTCTTTATTCTTTCCCCTCCCCCAATACAACACATACACGCGCTTAAGAGGTAAACGGTTGTCATTAGGAAGCGAATCCAGTAACTTTTAATCGGCAGTTAAGGGGTTAATTCTAAACCGAACAAATTATCAAGATAAGTGTTAATTTTTGCAGATAATTTTATATATTTTAATCTCATGGAGAATCACTGGTAATTATTAAACTTGTTCTTAACTTAGAATTGTAAAATTAATTTTAAAATACATTGTGTAGCCCTGATACATTTATAAGTGAAATATATCAGTGTAAATGTGTATTTTTTATTACGTCAGAATGTATTTTGTTTATTTACGTTCAGTAAATTAAGGGCAGTCGGAAAGGTAAAATTTGATTTTTTGACAATTTGAGATTTTTACATTTCCACATAGTACAGATTTTAACCTTTCTAAAAATACCTTACTTTAACCTCTAGGGTAAGTAGAAGCCCTAAAAACCTATTTTTAAATAATCGTTGAAACTGGGCCACGCCCATTTGACAAGCGTAAAAGTAAACAAAGTTTTTTGTTTTGGCTTAAAAGTTGAGCGTCTGGTATAAATCAAAACATTTATCTCTTATTGTATAAATTGAGCCTTTTATTATTTTATTTCCTAACCCATTTGAAACTTCACTGTATTTTTAACGGTCAAATCAGTGTTTGTTTACACTTTCAAAACTGCGTTATAATTTTTGAACTCGCAAGTATTCTTTAACATTATTAAGCTTAAACTTTCAAAAAAATTGCTATAATATATCGACTTTACCATGCCTAGAGCATCAACTAAAGTATTTAAGAAACGAAGAGGAGTTTTTAATAAAGGAAGATGTAATAAAAGTAATGATGGTTGTGGTGAAAGCAATTCTACTGTTCCAAAGAACTCTGCTGATGAAAAGAATTGTGCTGATGTTGCAAAGCTTTATACTAATGAAAATGAACCATCTGCCAGTGAGAGAAAAATTGTAAACATGGATATTTCATATTCGGATGAGGCTTTTTCTGGTTTCAGAAATGTTATTGTGGACATTAACCTTTTAGCTTGTGTGTTTTTGAAGCTGTAAAATGTATAAAGTGTGAAAAAACAGGACTCAGGTTGCACCTCAGTGAAAGTAACTGTGGTGAAGCTGTGAAGTTTCACTTAAAATGTCCTTCTTGTAAATATAACTATACTTTTTTTAACTCCAAGAAATGTGATAGTTCTGAGAATTACGAACTGAATACCCGGCTAGTGTATGCTATGCGATGCATAGGTAAAGGTGCTGAGTCTGCTAGGATGTTTTGCGGTATCATGAATCTTCCCCCGCCACCCACAAAATTCTCAAAGTACAACCACATTTTACTGCAGGCAACAAGAGAAACCTGTGAACACAGTATGGCAGAAGCTGTTCGTGAAGCCGTTGATGAAAATGATGGAAAAAGGCACCTTGCTGTATATCCAATGATGTTTACATACATTGTTTACTAAATGTATGGAAACGGAATTAAACTGTCCCATTTATAGAATGCTGGGACTACATGGTTTATGAATGGCTGCAGCTGCCTATCATGTTTTCTCAGATACAAACATGCATTAACAAGTGATCTGGTGACTAGGCAGCTCTTCGAAGTACGCCATATCCTTAAATATAATGTTGGAAACATCACACAGTATGTGACTAAATATTGCTTTGTTGATAAGTAAAAATTTGACTATCTGGTTATATAGATAAGGCCGCATTATCAAGATTTTATTACACTATAGATATGGGCATATTAAAATGTCATCGACATAGCTTAGAGTTCTCGAAGTGCCAGGAAGGATGACCAGAGGTGATTGAATATCCCAACTAAGATCTACCCACAACATCATGCATTGCATAATGACCATATGCTGCTGATCCACAAATATCGGATCTGGTCACAGGCTAGGACCCCTCCACGCTCATGTGCGATGGTCATCAGTACTGTGATTGAAGAGGGATTCATCGCTGAAGATATTATGGCCTTAATTGGACACACTCCAGCTTGGATGAGATGAGCAAACGTCAAATCAATATCATACACGTTCTGAAGCCTAGGGTAATGATGTTGATTTTTGAGTGAGGGAGTAAGAGTAATATTAACGTCGTGTAAGGCTGCACGACGATGATTACTAGTGACGGACATCGTAATTTTGAACAATGATAAAGTGACGATGATGTTACCTGAGTTGGCCCCCCTCTCTCCTAACTACTCCATAACACCAATGGGAAGACATTGAGCCTTGATAGATTTAACATACATTGGCCTCCTCCAGTTAGTTGTTTCTTGGTTCAATCTATGAATAGTTTCATATATACTAACAGGTATACGAAGAAATGACGTCGAATTGATGCGTGTGGGGACAAGACAGCATGGACAAACTGAGCCCGGGCTCATAACCTCGGCCTTGAGGAAGCCTCGCCTACACTACTCGACTCAGCTTCAATAAGATCATGATAAAAAATATTCTCGTCAAAGTTATTGTCCGACATATTCTTTGAGAACTAGGAATTTCAAATTAAATGTCAACTGACAACAGTGACAAAACTGCATTATTTTGTTATGGCCGTAATCTGTGTCTAAGCCTTAGACGAATGCGTTTGTGCCTAGGTTTGTGAGCTTGAGATCACGCAAGTTTATTTTTATGGGTTACCGTTTGTGCAAGTATTTGACGACGTATGCCAGTGTTTCTCAAACTTTCAATACTGGCGACCTAATTTTCAATCATAATTTTTGTCGCGACCCCTGTACAACAATAATGTATTTACTGCAATAAAAATGCACTTTGAGAGAGAGATGCTAAAGTTACAATACCATCTTAATTATAAACCGTACAAATTAATACGATAAGTATATTAAATTTTGTGTATATGTAACTTTAAAGTAATATATATTTTAAAAGAAAATTACTTAAAATATATATTTCTTAGAATTATGTTATTTTTCTTTCTCTAATTTTTAAATTGGAACAGATCGCAAAATGATGTATTTAATTAAAGATTTAATTCCTTCAGCATTCATTTATTAAGTACAAATGTCATTAGAAAAATTGTCTAGTCAATGTCGCTCTCTATCATATCCATCACATCTGGCATTATAGGGTACGTTTGCGTGAGTCTGGGCAACTTATCGGACGTCTGCGCAAAACATGTAAAAATGCTTTTCCTCGTACAATTCCAGTCAGTTTTGGTCGACTCGATACTCCTATAGCTACCGAATCTAGCTTGAATGTACATTTTTTTTAAATTTCCACTTTAATTGTAATTCACGGTAATTAAATATTTGCGGCAGTAGATTAAAACAAAATCATACATACATTTTTAAGTCGAAAGCAAACATTCAACGATAATAAAGAATCAACAAGTACACAGACGAACGAGCATGGTTCCGAAAATTAAATCAAGGCGATCTTCTAAAAAATACTTAAATTTTGGATTTACCACTACTGAAGTAAATGATGGAAAAAAAGCCCCAGCTCGATATGTGTTAAAACTTACAAATCTGTAGAACAACATGTAAAAGTTGTTTTTAAAACATGTAAAATAATTTAGCTATGTTGGCAAAGAATTTTAAAAAGTATTTTCTGGATGAGGACAGCTTGGTAGCAAGTTACGAGTGGATTAGGGATCTATTTCAAGATACTCCAGAAGTGCTTTCAACTTCCGAAGAAATCTTCATAGATTTCACATCCAGTGAAAAATTAAAAGGCAATTTTGTAATAAATCGCTCTTTGAATTTGGGGTAGAGGTGGATAAGGAATTATCTGTACTGAAAACAAAAGCACTTCGTATACTATTACCATTTTCAACATTCTACATTTGTTAAACCGGATTTTCTGCGGTGGATGCCTTGAAGACAAAATATAGATCTCAGCTAAATATAGAAAAACAACTCTTTAAGTGTCAATTTCTGATATTAAACCTTCCTTTGAAAAACTTTCTTCTACAAGACAAGCCCGTGGAAGTCCCTAGTAATTATTAAACTTGTTCTTAATTTCGTAATAAGATTGATTGATTGAATATTAACGTCGCACTGTTCAGCTGCACGAGGGCTTTTGACGACGGACCATGTAATTTTTGAATCATGGTCAAGTGACGTGGATGACACCTGAGCTGGCACCCCTCTCTCCTAAGTACCACACCACACCAACGGGAATAAATTTCAACCCTCGACAGATTTAACGTGCATCGCTGCCCTACACGGCGGGTCTTTAGTGGTACTGGGCTCGAACTCGTGACAAGGCAAGGCACGATCCGATACATATACTACTCGGCTACCGCGGCCAAATTCAGTAATAAGAATTTATTTATAAAATATCTTCTTCAGTACTGATACATCAAACGTATACTGGCTGAAACACCGACTCTTCGCACGAGTTCATTTTTTAAAAAAATAAAACATTATTCTTGATATAATAGCTGAACTGTAAGGAGAGTAAAACTGCGAGCACGACATTTTATAGAAACATGTAAAATGATTTTCTTTTAGATAAATGCTATAATTGTAAATAACTGTTTAAAAGAACTGTATTTTTAAACCTCACACAATTAGCATTTAGAATTAATGTTAAATTATGAAAAAGAATATAAAATTCCGATGAAGAATAATTGTGTTACTTTTTAACATTTAAAGCGAGAAGACTTCAAAATGTTTTTACCTGGGAGCAGGCGCGTACTCGATACTAACATTAATGGTAGTGTGGGGGGACTCAGTCACCCCAATCATTTGATTAGAATTATTTTTACTGTACACCAGTGCTTCTCAAACTTTCAATACTAGCGCCCCCCTTATCAATCACACTTTTATCGCGCCCCCTTATACATTAATAATGTACTTAATGCAATAATAATGCACTTTTTTTTACGCTAAAGCAATAATCTTAATTATATACCATACAAATTCATGACATAAGTATTAAATGTTGTATATTTAAGCAAAAAAAATATTAAGTAATAGGATAATTATTATGTTATTTTTCTTTTCTCTAATTTTTAAATTGGAGCATATTGCAAAATGCGGTGGTTGCTTAGAAGACAAAATATAGATATCAGCTTTTTTTAGAAAGAACTCAGTGGGTGAATTTCTAATCATAAGCATTCCTTTGAAAATTTGCTCTGTAAGACAAGCCCATGGAAGTCGCTAATACTTATTAAACTTGTTCTTAATTTAGCATTAATTAATTAGTTATAAAATACTCTGTGCACCACTGATACATTAAAAGTATACCGGCTGAAGTACCCGCTATTTGCACGAGTTCATTTATAAGAAAATAAAACATTATTGATATAATCGCTGAATTGTAAGGAGAGTAAAGCCAAGTGCACAACGATGTTTACAAAAATGTAAAATGATTTTTTTAAATCATTGCTCAAATTATAATTAGTTTTAAGCGAACTGTAATTTTAAGCCTCACAGAGTTAGCATTTAGAATTGATGTTGAATAATGAACAATAATATAAAATTCCGAAGAGAAATAATTGTATTATTTTTAATATTTAAAGTGAAAAGACTCTTCAACATGTTTTAAACCTGGAGCAGGCACGCTCCAGGGGGTGGGGTTATTGAGTGGGGTTATTGAGCCCCCCCAATCTTTTTTTTATAATTATTTTTATAGTACACAATAAAAATCTTAATTCTTCCAGTGAATAATTTAATTAAGAGAAAATATGCTCACCTACTTTCAAGAACACAGAAAATATTTCGGAAAAAAAGTTATCACACCGGGAACTCAGTCAAAACAAGTACTTAAGATTGTAAAAAACGTTTGTCATTCCCAAAAAAGAGGGAGATATGTGACAAATATATTTTAGTTCACACGTTAAGACTGTTAAACAGGAGGATAGTGTCAGAGCCATTGGTAACAATTAAACAGTGTTTTGCCAGAATTACCGATTTCGTGCACTCTGTGCTCGGCGTACAGCTCCGGAATAAAAGTGTATTTATTACAATATGGATGTTCAAAAAAAATTATGTAAAACGTTTTTCATTATGCTTTTTTATATGTTTGGGAATAACTCATAGAAATAAATCTTGGCCAAGTAATCCTTCAAAGAGCTCTCTGTGCTTTTCCAAAAATCATAAAAATATTTTGCAAGGAAAGAATCGCAGCAGAAATAGTTTATTTGCAACTTCCCTAAATGAAAAACACAAATACATAAGAGCAGGGACGTAACTAACCGTGCAAGTAAGTTCGAAGGTCAAACCGCAGCAAAACTACATTCTGTCGCCTACAGCTGATGACAATAATATAACAGTGTGTGTGATGAATTTTTTATCTTCCTAAAAAAAAATTTCGATTATGGGTCTGGGTTTTGTTTTTTCTCATTTTGGTTTGAAAGAAACCGTAATAGAAGTAGAAGCTTTAATTTTTTTATGACGTAATATCGCAGATATATAAATTATAACAGTGTAAATGTGTATTTTTTTATTATGTCAGAAAGTATTTTGTTTTACTTCATTCCAGTAAATAAATTTTTTTTAATCTTTTATTTTCAATATGCTCGCGCCCCCCTTGTACGTTTATTGCGCCCCCCAGGGGGGCGCGCCCCACAGTTTGAGAAACACTGCTGTACACGATACAAATCGAAATTCTAGTGAATATTTTAATTTATAGAAAGTATACTTACCTTCTTTCAAGGACTATTCAATTCTTTGATGATTTGAGAAAAAATCCAATAAAATTGAAATAAAATGATTCAAAAGTACAAGACCATAATAAAGGACGCAAATCAGACACTTTTCAATTATCCTACAGAAATGTTGAATCAATCAATTCTTTTCCAAATATCGCAAAACTATTATTTACAATTTCCCTAAGCGAAAAGCAAACGCATAAAAGATGGGAGGGAACTAATATTGATAATAACCATACCATAAGATTGGAGGTCAATCAAATGATTAGGAAACGTACTATGCAGCCTGGCTGAAAAGTGAATCATGACTTCCTTTTCTTTTTCTACAACTAATGTACAGTATTTCAATAATAATTACAGTGGTGAATTGTTTATCTTCTTAGAATTTTTCTGATGGTCTGGGTTTCATTTTTTCTTTTAACGAGTAATATTTTATGTTAAAACGTAATAAAAAATTCTCTCATTGAGGAAATACAGCAAATAAAACAAAATGTTTTTTTTTTCTCTTTAATTTGGTTTTGGGATCAAAGATAGCTACTTGATGACGTAAAAAAGCCAGATAATAAACATAAATTATGTCAGTGTTGCTGTGTGTATTTTTTTTATTATGGAAGAAAGCATTTTGTTTTACTTCTCTTTCCGGTTATTTTTTCTTAAAAAAATCTTTAAATTTTCGATATGCTCGCGCCCCCCAGGGGGTCGCGCCCCACACTTTGAGAAACACTGACGTAAGCTATATCGTCTACTTATAAGGGTTGCAGGTGGGACTTATATTTCATAAGGGTGCAAGAACTCACGATATCTTAAGGCGTCACTTCATAGCGGATCATATGACTTCATGATAATCACTTTCTCATTACTGTTTTTTTACGTCTCAGTCATCATAAAAGTTAACTCTTCATTTTCTGATTAATTATTTCAAACATCGAGCTATTACCATATCACTCCATCAAAGTTGAGGCCGATCCACCCGTTTGATCAACGCGTTTCACTAATACCTATTATACAACCTCTCTCACAGTCATTCAGCTGTTGGTGTTGCAACTAGGCGCATGTCTAAGGTATATCGAATTACAATATTGTACATGCAAGGTAACAGCTCTGTTCACCGTGCCCTGTGTTGCAAGCACTGATTTGTTTGAATGGCCTCTGCTGCCTATTTATATGTGCTTCGAAAGCGTAATTGTTGATCTATGGATGTTTTATTATTTCCCTTACACAGCGCGCTTTTATGTAAAAACCTTATATAAAATATTTCTCAAACTATTAAGCATATTTAACATTTTAATATTATCTTAAAAGAAATGTAACTTTTTAGTAATTGAAAGATTATTCATATATTTATCTATACGGTTTGATATCAATACAAATGTTTATTATTTTTTACTGAAGTTTTTTTGCAAACCGATACATCATTATCACCTTCTTTCAATGTTTCTTTTGTTTCCCTGAAATCCCTTCCAACTTATTTTTTTAATTTATCCAAGATTATGCAAGACATTTACTCTCTAAAAGAAAAAAAAAAGCAATAATATTCCAATGTACCGAATTATTGAAAATGACCAAGCAGTTGTTATTCCGAAATATGTAGAAGCTAATGTAAGAATTATATTCGTGGTTGCTTTTTTTTTACTTTTTTGAGACTGATTCTAAACATAAAACATATTTTATCTTTCTCCTATTTTATTGTTCTTACTTTTTCAATTATAGAATTTTATTACACAAATCAGACATTCTACAATTTAAAAGCCAGTAATTTGAGGTAAAGATCCATTGGTTTTTTGTCTTCTATTCTCCTTATCCATAATCTCTAAGTAAGGTATGGAACAGAAACTTTAAATTTGATTTTCGAATTTTTAAAGAAATTTCTGATCTTCAAGCCCCATTATAAGACTCATTTTAAGAAAGAGACAAACTCTGAAATTCGAGTTTTACCAGATGATTGGAATTGCTTTTAGCATAAATGAGCTTATGACGTTAGCGAAGTATTTCGTTTCAGTTTTGCAGTAATTACTTGACTTCTAAGAGAAGGATAAATGATAGGGAATATATTTACTCTTAGAAAGCAATTCCTTTCATACGTTTTATTTCTTTTCAAAATATTTATCTATTATCTCGATTTGAAGGATTTCTTATGAGTAATATTTATTTCAGTTTTTTTTTAAAAGAAGAACCATTTGGAAGCCTAAATAAAATTAAAGCCATTTTAATACTTATCAAGACAATAAATACCATCTTAAAGAATATCTTGATTTTTATCATTATAGCATCTCAATGAAACATTTTTTTTCTTGTTCATAACTATTATTTTAACTATACGATTATCAATCATCACTTATGGAAAAAATCAGCTTTTTGCAAGTATTATTACTTAGCTTTATCGAAAGAGTGCAGTCCGTGTCGGTATTTTCTTGCTGTTCAGTATTTCAACACAATCTGATTTTATCGTCATTTTCAAGATACAGATTATGCTTAAGCAAAGCCATTCCAATATGTTATTAAAACGATTTAGTTATAACAATACTTTCTTGTTTAGAAGTTTGCTGTAAATTGTTTATTTTCCCCTTGTCTCGGAAATGCTTTTCTTATCAGTTTTACTTAGGTAAAGTGTATGGCGATTGATACGATATGTAAAAAAAAAAAAAAAAAAAAATCATTCGTTCCAAGATAATAAAGAACCAACTTTTCATCTCCAAAGTTATTCGTCAGAATTTGAAGCTCCTATTCGGTCGTAACTCACAAAGATTATAGTGCATTGTATTTTCCTTCTCTATAAAATCTATCGCTCAATATATGTTTCCAGCTTATCTAACAGGACATCCTATTTTGTTATTCCCCTCCGCGTAATCTACGAAATATTTTATCTATTAGAGCTGAAAAGAAACTTTTCGTTAGTATTATAAAGGTGGTAACATTGGACGTGTGCCATAAAAGATAAACATTTTCGCACTGTGTTTGCAGTACTAAGTATCTAAATAGAATATTGCATAAATTTACGAGAGAAAAGAGAATGTATGCTGCCCCAGAATTAGTATTTTTGTTTAAAAAATTCCTTCTCTAAAAGGAAATTCTTTTAATACACAGTTTTTTTTTAAACATTTTCTAAAAAAAGTAAGAAATTTCAAGGAGTAATAGTTTCGATGTAAATAATGTGTTTTGGCAGTTTTTTAAAAAAATATATAAAATTTTAACATTTAAAATACACCTAAGAATTTCAAAATTAATATTTAAATTAAAAGTATTAGTTAATTTATTGTTGAAAGAAAAGTTAGCTATAATGTAAAAATTACTATGCATCATGTTTCAAACATTATAAGAAAAAAAAACCGTTTTTTTTTCTTTTTTCTTGAGATAAATAAATCAAAGATAAGCTGGTCAAAAAATGTTAAAACAAAATATAACCATTTTATATAAATTTACGTTTATAATTTATTTTTATTGTAATTTATAATTAACTGAAAACCTCTTTGAAATATTATTTTAAAGAAAGCACAGCTCTTTAAAAAATTTAAGAAACTCAGATAAATATTCTCTCTATCCTCTTACATTTGGAGAAAATAGCCTTAAAGAATTTCTATATAGATGTATTTTATTTTATTTATCCTCTTGCCGCTCTCAGCTGAGATAGGAAGAATTAGTTTATATGGCAGAATGCAACATGTACGCAAGAAATATGAATGAACACAGAACTGGGTTCTGAGAATTGAATTAAATGGACTAAGGTATTTTTTAATATGAGGTATTAAAAAAGCACATGACATTAATACATTTCTCAAAATATTTAATGAAATGGTTTTACGAATGAAATAATATAGTGGAATATTTTTTTCCTGCTACATAAAATTTGGAAAAAACTTTGTTGTTATATATATATATATATATATATATATATATATATTACCGTTAAAGTGTGTGTATAGTTCAGTTTTTTCATAAAATAGCTTGACAAGTCAAAGTATGCTATGCATAGCAATTTCATTCTTTAACTAGTAATTTTATGAAATAACTAGGTATTTTACGAAATAACTAAGGATAGACTGTTAAAGTGAAAAATAAACAATTTCAAATATATTTTATAAATTAATTGATCATTAACAGCTAAAATCTGTCGAAAAATACATTTTATCCCTTTTGCGGATGAATAATTGATAAATAATATGGGAAAGCGCTGAGCTAATAAAGTTTATTGCATTGCTCATATTGCTATTAGTTAAAAAGAAAATGGTAAAAAAGAATATGTGTGTGTGTGTGTGTTGCATAAAGAGATTATATTTAAATACTATTAGCAAAAATGCATGGAAGGAAGAAAAACTGTTGCTTCATAAAAACACTGTGTAAAATTTCTCAAACAAAAATGTAAGAGAAAATTAATTTATAAATTTTAAGAGATACCTTTATTTTATATATATTTTTCATTATTTATTAGAGCAAGGATTGTTGGGATGACAGTTTTAATTGAACCATTTATAATTTTTGAAAAAACACACACTGTTTAGTATTACACATTTTCTTTTTTACGCGAACACTTTTTAAATCCTTGCCCAGCGCTGCAACTTTGAGCTGTTGCAGCAGATCAAAGCGTTGTGTCAATATTTGGAACTCCTTTAATGGAAATTAATTCTCGCTGACAAAAACTGAACTGAGATCTAGAGTTCAATTGTTTTATGCCACCTAATTGAAAAATTCTTCCCAAAGCTGCTAGAACTGGTTCAAAAAACTTTTGAGTGTAGTATATGTTACTTTGACGATGAAGTAATAGATATTCTATAGAATATCGAGTAAAATCTTATAATTCATTCATTTCGTATACTTTAACTGACTGATCTAGTTATTTCATGAAATACTTAGTATTTCTATGAAATAATGAATTTCACACTTAAACGGTACCATATATATATATATATATATATATATATATATATATATACTGGTGTGCAAAAATTAACGACGGAGTCGAAAAATTAGCATATCAGCTGAACGAAGAGGCAGAGCGGACAGAAAGACCAATCAGGAGATTAAGTAAGGTGATGTACGGGCGCACATGCGCATATATGCAGGTAGACGTAATGGGGGAGTGTCTGAGTAGTATAAAGCATGTTGTCGGTGTAAGATCAGTATTTCTGGTAAAGAGATTGCACGCCGTATAGCAGTTAAAATCACACCGAGTTGCTGCCTCAGCGAGAAATGGCGAATAATCAATCTGTTAGACGACATCTGGATGCTTTTACCCGAGGTCGAATCATTGGGAAGTTGGAGGAAGGCCGCAGTGTGACAAGTGTGGCTGCAGAGTTCGGAATTGCTCACAGCATCGTTTCACGACTTTGGAGACAATTTCAAACTACAGGAACAGCTATCCGGGGGTTCAGTAGTGGTCGTCCACGAGGAACCACACCCGCAGATGACCGGTACATTGTCTTACAGGCCAGAAGAAACAGGCGGCAGACAGCGGGAGAAATGGCTAGACACAGGCGACTGGACGACCGATATCGCGTTTTACCGTGGCCAGAAGACTGCACGGTGGTGGTCTGTTTGCACGACGCCCTGTACGGTGTGTACCTTTAACGCCTTCCCATCGGAGAAGGTGTTCTCTGTGGTGCCGGGAACACCGGAATTGGAGAGACAATGAATGGGGACGAGTACTCTTTACAGATGAGAGCA
Organism: Trichonephila clavipes; assembly: GCA_019973935.1. Lineage (NCBI taxonomy): Eukaryota > Metazoa > Arthropoda > Arachnida > Araneae > Nephilidae > Trichonephila > Trichonephila clavipes. The sequence continues at coordinate 30,214 of BMAU01002165.1, read as the reverse complement.
GATTCAGTTTGAGTAGCGATTCTCATCGCATACTCATCTGGAGAGAGCGGGGAAGCCGCAATCATCCCTAGAACATCATTAAAAGGGACAGGTAGGGAGGTCGCGGGGTTCTCGTTTGGGGAGGCATCATGCTTGGTAGTCGTACAGACCTTCACATCTTCGACGCAGGTTCAGTCAATGGGACCCGTTATTGTAACGAGATTCTTCTTCCATATGTGCGTCTTTTTAGAAGCGGTATGAGCCTGCAGTTCCTTTTCATGGACGACAATGCACTATGTCATCGCACAGTAGCTGCCGAACAGCTCTTAGAGAGTGAGGATATTGAACGTATGGATTGGCCGGCACGATCTCCAGATCTCAATCCCATCGAGCATGTATGGGATTTTCTAGGCAGACGCTTGGCAGCTCGTACCTAACCAACAGTAACGATTCGCGAGCTTCGATTGGCACTGCTAGACGAATGGGCAGCAATGCCTCAACAACTCATTTACACCCTCATTCTCAGCATGGGCAGACGCTGTGAAACCTGCCTAGCAGTAAGGGGAGATCATATCCCCTACTAAAGACCGGATGTTTCTTGCTGGACACCCATCACAGAGATGTTTCGGCCTTCAGCCGCAATGCGCTCCATGCTACTTTTTCAATAAAGCTTCTTTTTATCCCTCTGATTTCTCTTTTAGTAAGTGTTGCTTACATATTACACATGTCCTTACGTAATGGGGATCTTACGGTATTAAATGTGTTGATTTGGAAAGCTTTTGTACAAAGTTATATTGAAAAAAACCGTCTCGTCCTTAATTTTTGCACACCAGAGGGTATATATATATATATATATATATATATATATATATATATATATATATATATATATATATATATATATTATATATATATATATATATATATAAATATATATTATATATATATATATGTATATAAATATATATATTATATATATATATATATATATATATATAAATATATATATTATATATATATAATATAATATATATATATATATATATATATATATATATATAATATATATATATATATATCATATATATATATATATAAATATATATATATATATATATATATATATATATATATATATATATATATATATATATATATAAATATATATATTATATATATATATATATGTATATAAATATATATATATATATAATATATATTTATATATATATATATTATATATATATATATATATATATATATATATATATATATATATATAAATAATATATATATATATTTATATATATATATATATATATATATATATAAATATAAATATATATTATATATATATATATATATATATATAAATAATATATATATATATATATACATAAATATATATATTATATATATATATATATATATATATATATAATTTAAAGCAACAAAAATAAAATACACTCATGGACAAAAGAATTAACGCACCAAGTGGTCAAGATGAAATGAAATTTTACATACGTAATGACTACTTTGATATAAGTAAATGATTAAAAAATTAAAGAAAAATTATAATTTAGACAGGAGGAATTAATACCCTGTTGAACCCCCTCTAGCACGAATGCACGATGCGATACGATCGGGCATTGAGGCATAGAAGTTCTGTATGATGTATTGAGAAATTTTGTTCCATATTTTGTGTAATCTAGCCTCTAGTTCATTCAAACTCGTGGGACGCCCAACTCGCCTTCCCAAATAATCTCTAGATTTGCTCGATTGGTGACAAATCTGGAGACCGCGCAGGCCAAGGGAAGGTAGTAACAGTGCGGAGGTAGTCTTGTGACATCCTGGTCGTGTGAGGCCGAGCATTGTCTTGCTGAGAAATGGCTCCTGGGAGCAGTCGCATGAGTGGCAACACATGTGGTTGCAGGATGTCAGTCATGGACATACCACTGGGCTGTCATGGGGCCACAGATCAATACTAGGGGTGAAAGTGTATTGTAGGCATTGACACTCCATACCATCACACTAGCTGTGAGAGCGGTGTGTCGGTATAAAGCAAAAAAAGGATTGAGGCGTTCTCCACGGGTTCTCCACACACGAACACGATTGTCATCACTGCTGAGATTGAATTTGGATTCGCGTTTCTAGAGACGACCTGGTTCCATTCTACTGCAGTTGAGTATCCTCGTGCACGGCACCTCTCCAAATGGAGACGTCGATAGGTGGGTGTCAATGGCAGTACACGTATTGGGTGCCGCGATCTAAAATGTCCTTCAGCCAGGCGCTTTCGTATTGTTCGAGAAGACACAGGGGCCCCTAATGAAGGAGCTACCTGTGCCTGGATGGCGGCCAATGAAGCAGTTGGCTGTATGCATGCATTTCTTACGATGAGGCGGTTTTCTCGACGATTGGTCTGTAGAGGGCGTCCTAAGCATGGTCTTCGTGTAAATGACATCTCTCGAATCCACTGGTCCCAACACCTCATCACATCATAATCAGAACGGCCTAATTGACAAGCTAATCTCCTAGCTGACCACCCAGCTTCCATCATGCCAATGACTCTCCCCCTCTCAAACTGCGACAGCTGCTCATATAGTCTTCGAAAACGGCTTAATGACATGTATACCTCAGCTCTTTCTTTGTAAACAATTTAGTACATTTAAACAAGCTTTGGTTACATATTTTAAACTCCACAGAAAACGACGTTAATTGCCCTCTACTGGCTATACGTAATGCGCAAACATGCTGCATTTCTATAGTTTGCCTATCTCCCCGACATGTACCTTCATCTCAAGTTTCTTAACGACCCCGCAATATATCTTGGTGCGCTAATTTTTTTGTCCATGAGTGTATATTTAAAGAAAAAAAACTGTATTGTGTATATATATATCATGAGTCTCTCTCTCTCTCAATAAAGCAAATAATGAAATATTTGTGATCAATGATCAACTTTTTAAAAACAATTAAATCCTCTTATGGTAAAATATTGTTTTTCTACTTTTAAATAAGCAATATTGAAGTTTGATTCTACAAAACATTCATAAAGAATATTATAAAATGTTGTGCATAACTTCTTTAAAATAGATTAATTTTTTTTCATAGATTATAAACTCATTTTCGGTCACCATTACGAAAAACAGTATATAAGGCAACCATAGATATAAATTAATTATAATTAGACTCCTATCCTCTTTTTTTTAAAGTACCCTGTACAATAAGGTTGTGTTCCATGATATTATACGACATAAAAAGGATTTACACCAAAATAAGCGCTTTTATTCATAAAAGGAATAACAGAGAGAGCGTTGATAGTTCACAATGAAGATAAAATACGCTTATATCCATTGCTAAGCTGAAGTTGACCGTTTCCGAAGGTACTAGTCATTCCAATACCAAGTCACGCAACGATCTTATACCAACGGACTAATCTACTCGTATATGTCATCTATACCCATTTAAGACTCAGCTCTCTTTCTGAAATTACTTCAATATTTCCTTAAGAAAACATTGTACTTGCTATTCTCGCATAACAGAGAAAAACAAGATTTCGTCTGGTTTATGTTTAAGGAATAAATAAATAATGAATAAAAAAAACAAAGATTCCTTTTGAAACGTGTTTGCAAATTTAGGTGGTTCCTTTTTCATTAATCCTATTGTTTATTTCCTCTCGATTTTCAGAATTATATACCTTGGATGTAAGTAATGATACTTATGATTACTTTTTTGTTTTAATACGTTTTAAATAAATTAACGTAAAATTTGGCGTCTAGCGCGCACCGGCGTATGACGTGCATCTATACATTCAAGTTGCATTTTTTTTAATGTTTAGGTATATTCACCGTATAATGTGCACCCTCTTTCTTACGAAGAAACCTGGAGTGTACATGCGCAATACCCTTATATTTTTTTAAAGTCATTTAGTCCAAATATTATGTCAAGCTTTTTAAAAAGTAGTACAATTCACAAACACTACACTTTTAAGCTCATAAAGTCATCATTTCTGTTAAATAAACATTTTTTCGATACATGTGGAAGTGCACATTCTCATATAAAGGGTGTTTTTTGAGAGGTATAGAACTTTAAATTGCAATAAAACAACGATGTATTATTCGATTGACATGAATTTTTTTATTCGAAAGATAATCATGTGGCATTACATTTTTAATATGATTTCTGGCATAAAACTGCCACGGCTGGCTCGGATGTAGTCCAATCTGGACGTCCAATTTTCGATGACTTTTTCCAACATTTGTCGCCGTACATCGGCAATAACACGGCGAATGTTGTCTTCCAAATGGTCAAGCGTTTGTGGCTTATCCGCATAGACCAATGACTTTACATAGCTCCACAGAAAATAGTCTAGCGGTGTTAAATCACAAGATCTTGGAGGCCAATTCACAGGTCAAAACGTGAAATTAGGCGGTCACCAAACGTGTCTTTCAATAAATCGATTGTGGCACGAGCTGTGGGACATGTTGCGCCGTCTTGTTCGAACCACAGCTCCTGGACATCATGATTGTTCAATTCAGGAATGAAAAAGTTAGTAATCATGGCTCTAAAGCGATCACCATTGACTGTAACGTTGTGGCCTTCATCGTTTTTGAAGAACGATTCCCCCCGCCCATAAAGCGCACCAAACAGTCAGGTTTTCTGGATGTAACGATGTTTCGACGTACACTTCTGGATTAGCTTCACTCCAAATGCGGCAGTTTTGTTTGTTGACGTAGCCATTCAACCAGAAGTGCGCTTCATCGCTAAACAAAATTCGCTTGTGAAAATCTACCATTATTTTCGAAATAAAATTGCACAATTTGAAAGCGTTGTTCAGGTGTGAGTCTATTCCTGATGAATTGCCAAACCAAACTGAGAATAAATCCCTTGACAGCTGTTAAATCGGTCGCCATCTTGGAAAGTAATGCCAACTTAAACTTCTATACCTGGAAAAAAACACTCTGTACTTATCTCTTTCTTTTATTTTTAAAGCTCTCATTTGAAAACAAGACTTCCATCACGCACAATTAAATTTTTATCATTTTTTTGTGTTAAAAGTACGCGTTATACGCAGGACTTTATGGTAAAAATGTTGTGATTAAAATTATTATTTGTTCCATTCAAATGGTTTAAATGCAATCAGTTAATGGAAAACAACTCCTGCTAAAAAATTTCATATTTCAAATAATGTTTATGATAACTTTGAAGGAAATCATACAATTGCGCACAGTTATATTTTCAAACAATACGATAGATCCAATTATATTATTCAGACTAATGATCATTATCGAATTAAAACTATTCCCTTGGATATTCAAGGCTGAAGCAATACGTCAACAACAAAATAACAAATTAGCTCTTTTCTACTCAATTCCTAGTGTAAAATGGACTGTCACTCTGTTAGTTATATTAATGCAGAAATACAGCGTTACTATATATAATTTTCTAATTGGTTCTTAAAAGCTAACTAAGTTTTTAAAATTGAATAGAAATTAAGTGGCTTTAAAAATTACGCCTCCACACTTTTAGATTCGGAATTAAAAATGAGCTTTTAACTTCTGTAGTTAACTTGATTAAATTAAGGATTACGATTATACGGAAATTTTTTCAAATCAAAGGTCGTAAATCAGTGTATTTAGCATTATGTTTCCTAGCTTTTTGAAACTACATTTATTTTCATTATATAATGACATTTTTAATAAGTGCATCAACTTGATAATAATTTCATATTGCGATTAGCTTTCCATTATGTGTGTTGTTTCAAATTTTATCAGTTCAATAGGATCGATTAGAATTAGAAATTTACTGAAAATTTTTTATTAAACTTGACATGCAAATCTAAATACAGTGTTATTCATTCAACACGAAAACGCTTAGGACAAAGTATCGGTTAACACGAAATAATACAATTGTCCGAACAAACTACTATGTATTTTCACAATTTTTTTCTCTGTTTTAAACATGAATCAAAAATCGCTTAACACGAAAATATTTCCATTCTGGTAAAGACAGTTTTTGTATTATTGTACAGTTCTACTGTATCATCGGGAAATTTGTTGCAGTAGATGATGGTAATGTGTTTACAGCCCCAATTTTGGCTGACAAAGACATTTTGGAGTTTGTTTAGAGTTAAAAAAATATCTTTTATGCAGACGAAAAGGAAATTAATCGAACTGATTCGATGGCCTGGGGTTATGATATGTTGCAATGTGCATTGCACTAGTACTCAGTACTCAATTATCAATACTATATATAATTCACTTTCATTTATTTATATTGAAGATAATTATTTTACTTTTCAGTTCTTAAACTCTCTAACTAAAATTGAGTTTTTTTTCCAAAATTCAACCTTTTAGTGGCAATATTAAATTTTTAAACTATTGCTTTAGTAATTTTCTGTTAATGTTCAGACCATGCGAGGGTGGTCCCATTAGTACCCGGCCTGACCAAGAGATAGCGATTGTTCTTTAAAAAATATCTCTGTATTAGAAAGTACGCAATCTATAAAGCATATGTTTCAAGTTTAAAGACGCCACGTTGTTTATAATTATTTTGCCACCCTCAATATAGTGAACGTTTTCAGTGAATTTGTGAAAATGGAGAAAAATGGTCATCATTATGTGATACAATACTTTTATTTGAAATGCATCAACGCAACCAATATAAAAGCTGAACTAGATTCTACTCTGGGTGAGTATTCTTCTTCGTTTACAACAGTTAAATATTGGATAGCAGAGTTTAAACGAGGCCGTACGAGCAGCCAAGACGAACATAGCAGTTGTCGACAAAATGAGGTGACGACTAAAGAAATGGCGAAGAAAATGCACAAAGTGGCACTTGATAATCGTCGACTGAAATTGTGCGAGCTAGCAGGCATAGTAAGCATTTAAAAAAAGTGCGGTACATCGCATATTATCTGAAAATGTGGACGTGTACAAGATAGGGGCCGCATTTGATCAAACTCGATCAAAAACAGTGTTGTTAAGATGTTTCAATTGAGTGTTTAGCAAAGCTTCACAGCAACAAATCAGAATTTCTGTACCGTTTCATAACCATGGATGAAACATGGGTCCATATCTTCATCCCGAAACATAGATCATGAATTCTCACCATTTGAGACAAATAGTGAGTTATCTCATGAAGAAAAAACAGCATTCTCACAATCTGAGACAAAAGAACAATCGTAACAATAGACAGAAAAGGAAGAACCGGCTCCAAAGAAGGCGAAGACCGTTCCATCTGCAAGCAAGGTCATGGCGTCGGTTTTTTGGTATGTGCGTTGGATTATTTTCATCGACTATCTTGGAAAAGGAAAACAATAAATAGGGAGTATTCTGCGAATTTATTGCAATTTGAGGAAAGAAATCACGCAAAAAAAACCGCAATTGGCTAAGAAGAAAATGTTGCTTCATAAAGACAATGCATCTGCTCACAAATCCGTTATTGCAATGGCCAAAATTAATGAATTAAAGTTTGAATTGCTACCTCATGCACCCTATTTTCCAGATTTATCCCCCTCGGATTGTTTTCTGTTCCCGAACTTAAAAAAATTGCTCAGTGGTCAAAGATTTTCCAATGATGAAGTGATGTTAGCAGTTAATAGCTATTTTAAAGAGCAAAACAATTCTTATAATAAAAAATGGTATTGAACTTATTGAACATTGCCGAGAAAAAGATATTGAGCTGAAAATAAATTATGTTGAAAAATAAATATATCTTTTCCCAAAACTTTAGAGCAGTGTTTCTCAAACTGTGGGGTACGCCCGCCGGGGCGGGCGAGATAAACGTACAAGGGAGCTTGAGCATATCGAAAATAAAAGATTAAAAAAAAATAATTACTGGAATGAAGTAAAACAAAATACTTTCTGACATAATAAAAAATTACACATTTACACTGATATAATTTACATATATCATCTGCGATAATACGTCATAAAAAATAAAAGCTTCTAATTCAAAACCTCATTTTAGCTATATTTGATACTGTAACCAAATAAAAAACCTTTTATTTGATTTGCTGTAATCCCATGATGAGAGATTTTTTTTATTGAGGTTTCTTTTCAAACCAAAATCAGAAAAAACAAAACTCAGACCCATAATCAAAAAAATTTTTTAGAAAGATAAGAAATTCATCACTGTTTTATTATTGTAATCAGCTGTAGGCAGCAGGATGTATTTGCTGCGGTTTGACCTTCGAACTTAATTGTACGGTAAGTTACGTCCCTGTGCTTTTAAGTATTTGTTTTTTCATTTAGGGAAGTTGAAAATTAACTATTTCTGCTGCGATTTTTTCCTTGTAAAATATTTATGATTTTTGGGAAAGCACAGAGAGCACTTTGAAGGATTACTTGGCCAAGATTTATTTTTATGAGTTATTCCCAAACATATAAAGCATAATGAAAAACGTTTAACATAACTTTTTTTTGAACATCCATATTGTAATAAATACACTTTTAATCCGAAGCTGTCACGCCGAGCACAGAGCGCACGAAATCGGTCATTCTGGCAAAACTGTTTAATTGTTACCAATGGCTCTGATACTATCCTCCTGTTTGACAGTCTTAACGTGTGAACTAAAATATATTTGTCACATATATCCCTCTTTTTTGGGAGTGACAAACGTTTTTTTACAATCTTAAGGTACTTGTTTTGACTGAGTTTCCGGTGTGATAACTTTTTTTCCGAAATATTTTCTGTGTCCTTGAAAGTAGGTGAGTATATTTTCTCTTAATTAAATTGTTCACTGGAATTACGATTTTTATTGTGTACTATAAAAATAATTATAAAAAATATTGGGTTGACTCAATAACCCCACTCGACCATTAGTATCGAGTGCGTGACTGCTCCAGGGTTAAAACATGTTGAAGTGTTTTCACTTTAAATATTAAAAATGGTACAATTATTTTTCATCGGAATTTTATATTATTGTTCATTATTCAACATCAATTCTAAATGCTAATTCTGTGAGGCTTAAAATTACAGTTCGCTCAAAACTAATTATAATTTGAGCAATGATTTAAAAAAAATAATTTTACATTTTTGTGAACATTGTGGCGCACTTGGCTTAACTCTCCTTAAAATTCAGCGATTATATTAATAATGCTTTATTTTCTTATAAATGAACTCGTGCAAATATCGCGTACTTCAGCCGGTATACTTTTAATGTATCAGTAAAGCACAGAGTATTTTATAACTAATTAATTAATGCTAAACTAAGAACAAGTTATATAAGTATTAGCGTCTTTCATTGGCTTGTCTTACAAGCAAATTTTTCAAAGGAATGTTTATGATTAGAAATAGATCCACTGAGTTCTTTCTAAAAAAAAGCTTATATGTATATTTTGTCTTCTAAGCCGCCACCGCATTTAGCAATATGTTCCAATTTAAAAATAAGAAAAGGAAAAATAACATAATAATTATCCTATTACTTATTTATTTATTTATTTTGCTTAAAAGAAACATATATAGGGTGTTTTTTTAGAGGTATAGAACTTTAAATTGCAATAAAACAATGATGTATTATGCGATTGACATGATTTGTTTTTTATTCGAAAGATATCTTGTGGCATTACATTTTAAATATGAGCAGGCAAGGCGTAGATTCGTCGAATGGGCCCAAAACGAGATTGCCGTTGTTCCCGATTTTCATAAGCGAAATTTGTTTAGCGATGAAGCGCACTTCTGGTTGAATGGCTACGTCAACAAACAAAACTGTCGCACTTGGAGTGAAGCTTATTCACAAGTGTATGTCGAAACACCGTTACATCCAGAAAAACTGACTGTTTGGTGCGCTTTATGGGCTGGTGGAATCGTTCTTCAAAAACGATGAAGGCCACAACGTTACAGTCAATGGTGATCGGTATAGAGCCATGATTACTAACTTTTTCATTCCTGAATTGAACAATCATGATGTCCAGGAGCTGTGGTTCGAACAAGACGGCGCAACATATCACTCAGCTCGTGCCACAATCGATTTATTGAAAGACACGTTTGGTGACCGCCTAATTTCACATTTTGGACCTGTGAATTGGCCTCCAAGATCTTGTGATTTAACACCGTTAGACTGTTTTCTGTGGGGCTATGTAAAGTCATTGGTCTATGCGGATAGCCACAAACGCTTGACCATTTGGAAGACAACATTCGCCGTGTTATTGCCGATATACAGCCACAAATGTTGGAAAAAGTCATCGAAAATTGGACGTCCAGATTGGACTACATCCGAGCCAGCCATGGCAGTTTTATGCCAGAAATCATATTAAAAATGTAATGCCACAAGATTATCTTTCGAATAAAAAAAATTCATGTCAATCGAATAATACATCGTTGTTTTATTGCAAGTTCTATACCTCTAAAAAAAACACCCTTTACAAATTTTAATATTTATGTCATGAATTTGTGCGGTTTATAATTAAGATTCAGTGGCGTAACGTACACCCCCGCAAACCCCGCATCGCGGGGGGGCAGGGTTCTAAAGGGCCCAAAGCCTGACTGACGCAAGTGCCTACCCTTTGTAAAATTCAATGTGGAGGCCCAAAACCTGACTTTGCAGGGGGGCCCAAATGTTCTCCGTTACGCCATTGTTAAGATTATTGCTTTAGCGTAAAAAAAATTGCATTATTATTGCATTCAGTACATTATTAATGTATAAGGGGGGCGCGATAAAAATTGTGATTGAAAAGGGGGGCGCCAGTATTGAAAGTTTGAGAATCACTGCTTCAGAGTTTTGGGCAGGGTACTTCTGGGACCACCCCCGTAGAGTATATTTTTCTCATAGCTAGCTTCCGATTAACAATAGTTCTTTTTTTTTTTACAAATAACCGCGATGCATTCCAATATGCATGTAAGTGATATATCTTAAAAGTGTGTAAATAAGTCGTTGAAATATATATATATATATTAAATTTTGAGTATTGTGTGATTTTGAATGTAGTTCAAAATTTCAACCGTCTTTATTAATCTGCCTGCCTTAACTCAAGGGTACAGCGAACTCCAGATTTCTAAATCTTAAACACTGAAACTTTTCTTCAGAAGTTGCTTTCCAGAGGAAGGAAAGATCATAGGGCAAGTTCTCTTCATTGTTTGGCGGAAGTTAACCCCTGGGGTGTCGTATATCCCCTTGTGACGACGAGCATCGGTGTTTCATTTCAGTAAATAGTAGATACAAAGAATATTATTCTGCATTTGAGATACAAACGGGAAATGAAACTTCTGAGAACTTTGATAACGCAGAAACTTCAATAAATAGATTTTATAAATAACTTTCTCGTATGTATTATATTGCAATGATCTCAATATTTAAATTCCGGAAACACTGAATATTAAGATAAAATACATTTCTCTATGCCTTGGAGTTATAGGAAACTGTAAGCACGTGGCATGGAAGCTGAAAAATGATACAGTCTTGAAGCGAAGTGTTTAAATTTAAATTCAGCTCAATGTAAAAGCTAAATACTCTCATGGTAGAACAGTTAGTATAGATTATTTAATATAGACTGATATTTTAATGAATTATTTCAGTATCTCAATTTCATTTTATATTTATTAATTGTCAATTAGAACATAATTACGCGTTATTTCTTACTTTTTTACGTAAGGTACTGATTAGCGTGCGTGAAATATAAAATGTCAAAAACATATGACTTAAAAGAGTACTGCAAGTGAATGGAAAATGTATTAATAAAGAAAAATAATTCCTATTTTTAAAGGGAATAAATTCGGGAATAATGTAATTTTATAAATGTTTTAAGTATTGGCGCGTGTGTAACTACATAGATTGTGTTATCATGTTTTATTTGTACATGTTAATATATAATTTTAAGAATATATTAAATATCAAAATAAAAGAGAACTTATGCACATAAATATATTCAGAATTAATTATTTACGAAATTAATTCATAATATTACAATTAAATTTTTTTGTTCTAATATTTTGATTATTAGATCTCTTAGTAGAAAATTTGTTTTATAACATTGAGCCAAAAATTAGAATTGCCACATTATTAATTATTATGTATCCTATTTGGTTACGATATATTATTTCATATATCTTATCAACAAACGTGTAGCATATTTTTTTTTATTAAAACAATGACTAAATTTTATGTATAAATTAATATATTCGTATAATTCTCCCTCTATGCAAAATACCATGAGATCTAAAAAAACCCTTTCCTAGTGCATAAAATATTCAATTTGGTTATAACAATCACATTATTTACTTTCCAAACTCACTAAGATACAATGAGATTAACAACATTAATGGAAGGTATAACTATAAAATGATTACATATGAAGGGGTTTAATCAATATATAGCAACTCTTTAAACTACTAATCTTATTATCTAAAAAGATTTTATCTTGTTTCCCGATGCGGATACATAATTAATAAAAGATAAATTAATTAATAACTTCCTGCTCTATTTTTTCTAAGAAAATGGATAAACATAAGTTCATTTTGAAAGCTATTATTCAACATTGCTAGAGAGTTATTAATATATTTTTGTTTACTTTATGATGAGCAAAATAATGACATTATTTTCAATGAGAGGCGTGACTTCTAAAAGGTAAGGTACAGCTTGTATTATCGATAAACTCAAGGATGGTGATTTTTGATACTAAGATATTTGTGCTATCAGATAGGTAAACAGCTATATAATACTTAAAACAAATTTGTTTCAATAGTTTCGATCTTTTCTTTTCTTTTTTTCTGTTTATAGCACAATTCTTTTAATTTATCTACCTTAATAATATGTTGAAGTAATTATAAAACTGAAATATAGCAAATCATACTCGTTTGTATTTTCACTCTTCATAAAATTTACCAACAAATTATCTACGAACTTTCGAATTCAGCATTTTGTTTCTGAATAATATGCTAATTGCTAAGATGTGGTGTTCAAAATAAAACATTGTAAGCTGTTGTGCAAGTGAAAATATTTTATCAACCAAGGAACCCGATAGGTCTTGGTTGAAAGCCTTTTTCAAGGTTAAAATTGCCTATTAGGGACAGAAAACTTTATTTAAATGAAGTATTATAAACATGATGTTACATATTTTGAAGAGTGTTTTGGCTGATATTTAAAGAAGACTATTTTAAAATAAATGTGTTCTCCTAAAACTGATGTATACTAAAATTATCAATGTTTTTTTATTGCATTATATATTAATTTTCTAGAGAAGATTTTCTGTGCATTATTTTATGGTAACATTTAAAATTTTCTGTATTCAAACATCTTTTATTTTTGTGATATGTTATCCTTTTAGTTTAGAATTCAATTTAATTATTTATTTTAAAAACTACTTTCTTGAAGTGGCAGTAATAAAAATTTAAAATTAAAGAGAAAAAAAGTAACAGTAACTATCTTAGCAGCGAGGTGTATGGCTCAACATCAACTAAGTTATTTCGAAAGGTAAGTGTTAAGAATCATCTTGATTGACATTTAATCATATGACGTTAACTAAAATGAACTACTGATAGTGTGTGTGTAGAATTTTCTAATAACACATAAAGGAACGATTCATCACAATTTAAAGCGCTTTGGGAAGAAAAAAACTACTATGTATTCTATAATTTTTCATTTAAAATCTGTGTATATGTATTTAAACGTCATCTCAAGTATTTAATATTTATGTGAGAATATCGGAAGAAAAGAGGATACACGCTTTAAAATTTAAAATACATTTATATAAAACTGTTGCTCTCCTAATTTAGTGTATTATGATTAGAAAAATATATATGCATAATTAAGCAAAAGTATACCCTTTTTTCCTTATCCCTTTAATTAAAGTACAGAAAAGTGATATCTGATTAAATTGAATAATTTTCCTCGTTATTAAATAAAACTTAAATTTCCAAAAAATAATCAAATTCAAATAGTTATATATGTAATAGAACTATATAAAATAAACAACAATTGCTATCTTAAATTACCCAACATTACAGCTACATTTACGAGAATCAAATAATTAACTTTACCATATCAAATCTATAATTAGCAAAATATTAATTATGCTACTAAAGCAGTTGCAAAAATATTATTAAATCTTTTTATCAAGATAATGGTTGTTAAGTACAAATTCCTTCTGTTTCCGAAAATGATCTCATAAGAATTATTCAAAAACCACAATATTAAAAATCCCATCAAGTTGAAATTATACATTCATATCATCCTCATTCACTTAGATTTAACAGATTGCTACTTGCTCCGTAAATATTGAAGGTAATCATTTTAATTATCATTTGTGCTCATTAGCAGGAACAGGAATACATTTTCTTACAATTTTTTTCCGTCATCATATTTCCTTCTGCAATTTCAAACTTGATTGCCTTCATTTGAGTTATTGTTTTTAGTTTTAGCTAGTTATCACCATCTTCCCTATCATGGATTCATTAAACTCTTCGAGCTGTTTATCGTTTCGATTTTTCATTTATATTAAATTCCATTTGATATTTTTAAGAAACTGATGCGGAAACTTTTAATCAACTAAAACGGTTTGCTATAAACAAGATAAATAATTTTAATTTTTTTGTTTTTTCATGACACCTATAAGACTGCTTTATTAAAATTTCTCTGATTTTCTAACAATGTTTTTTACAGCTAACTTTTATGCTATTCACTAGTTAGTTGAATTTAAATAATGCTGTAACAAAAGTAGAAATTTTTTACATTGACTTTTTTATAATTGCTTTATTTAGATTAAACTTGTGTTTATATTGTAAATGCTTACAATGCATTGATGCATTTTTGTTATTATTTAGTTGCTACTTTGTACTGAATACTATTCCAAAATTATTTTTTTCAGTAACTTAATTGGCTTTCTAAATTTAGCTAAATGTTTTGAGAGCTGGAAAATTTAAATTTGTAAATTTGAAGCAAACTAAAATTAGATGAAGCAAAACTTTATATTATGAAATATTTTATATGCCCTAATATAACGAAATTCTCATTTGGCAGGCAGGGAAATTCACAATTAGGAAAGCTAATTAATTTAGGCGTTCCATCTCGTTAAAAAATATGTAACAACAGAGCTAGAATTAAGATTAAGATTAAAAATAACTTTACTTGATTCAAAGCATTTATAAGTACGAAGTTTAATAGATTCTAAGAGAACAATCCAAAAATAAAAAGGAAAAAGACATACATTAGAATTTAATTTGAAAGAAAAATATATACTGTATAAAAAAACTTTTTGCAAACAGTTGAATTTTAATGAGATAAAAAAAAAAGATTTTATTTTTAGCTACAGCTTAGTCTTAAAAACTTTCAAAATCTCCATAACAAACTCATGTTTATAAGTACGAAAGTCGCAATTGTAAGACACACACACACACACACACACATATATATATATATATATATATATATATATGCTATAGAATGTTGAGATGTCAGCTAATTTATATTTCAATTTCAAAGAGAATAACACTATTAAATATACGATTAGATAACGTTGATAAAATTTTGGTAAGTGTTGTTCAGATTACGATACAGTTATGAAAATATTTAATTATTATCTCAATCCACTTGATCCGTGGAGACTAGGCAAGTGAAAGGTCATTTAAGACCAACGATGACCAACGAAAATTTAGATATATGACCCCTGCAGCTAGATATATTGCGGTAAGATTTGCAAAAGTCTTTGTTGTTGATATGTTTTCACTTTTGTGTAGAGTTACTCAATTTAGCAAGGTAAGCAGAACATCAACATTTAAGATGAGGTATGTAGGAGAAAAGCTATATTCATTAAAGTTAACATAAAAGTCAATCTAAATCAAGACAAATTTTAGCTTAACTACTGATTCTTGGCATATCTTCACTTAGAGGAGCCTAGGGATATTATACATGTCATACAGAATCAAATCATTTGACCAGAGTAAAATAACGTGATTGATATTCAAGACATTCATCGTGTTGGAGGGCATTCATCATGTTGGATGGGTGTGCTAACACCAATCTTTTGAAGTAGATTCTGTAATTGTGTAATATTGGACTAAGAGTTTTATCCCAATTTGTGTTTCGTATGCCAAGTTTCTAGAAAGGGAGGAACTTTGTAGGAAAGATTCACCAACCAGATCGCTAAGTCATTGCTACATAGAGCATATTCATTAGGACAAATTCAACTCAACTTCCTCTTTTCTAGGACTTAAGCGCAAAAGTTGTCGAAAAGTTATAGTCACGAAGCCCTTGGCTGACATGTCTTGGATTCGAGTCCTAGTGCTACTGAAGACCTGGTGCCGTTAAATATGTCAAGCCAAAATCATCTCGTTGGGATAGTGTAATAATTCAGAGAAGGGGTTGCTAGCTCAGGTGTCATCTTGACCGATGTTGAAAATTACAAGGTTCGTCGCCAACAGCACTCGTGTTGCTTTATTGTGTGACGTTAGTTGAACTCTCTCACTTCCAGAACCTAATTACGGAGTTAGTGAAGGAAAGAGTGCTGAAGAAACTCAAAATCTACCTTATTTCCGGAATGGATCTACGTTGTAAATGCTTTTATCTGTTTGAAGAGAACATATTTCTTTAACCTGTTTTTCGTCCCATATTGTGACTTATCTTTTAGACTGATGAACCGTAAATATGATCATGGACGTACATGCACTTTTAACTCATTAATAATTAATTGTCTAAAAAATTTTAAGTTAACCTAAGTCTTTCAAAGAAAATTTTGAAAATTCGTTCGATATTTTTCAGGGATATACTTAATGTAAAAACTAGTATGGATCAAATTTGTTAAATTAATTGTAATGTAATTCAAGTGGTTTTTTTCGATCATGTGCAAGGGAAAAATTTACATTAATTTACATCAAGGCTATAAAATAAAATATAAAAATGTAGAATATTAAAGATACTAATATATAAAGAGTGTTTTTTTCCAGGTAGAGAAGTTTAAGTTGGCATTACTTTCCAAGATGGCGACCGATTTAACAGCTGTCAAGTAATTTATTCTCAGTTTAGTTTGGCAATTCATCTTGAAAAGACTCACGCCTGAACAACGCTTTCAAATTGTGCAATTTTATTTCAAAAATAATGGTCGAATTTCATAAGTGAATTTTGTTTAGCGATGAAGCGCACTTCTAATTGAATGGCTACGTCAACAAACAAAACTGCCGCATTTCGAGTGAAGCTAATCCACAAGTGCATGTCGAAACACCGTTACATCCAGAAAAACTGACTGTGGTGCGCTTTATGGGCTGGTAGAATCATTGGTCCGTACTTCTTCAAAAACGATGAAGGTCACAACGTTACAGTCTATGGTGATTCGTATAGAGCGATGATTACTAACTTTTTCATTCCTGAATCGAACAATCATGATGTCCAGGAGCTGTGGTTCCAACAAGACGGCGCAACATGTCACACAGCTCGTGCCACAATTGATTTATTGAAAGACACGTTTGGTGACCACCTAATTTCACGTTTTGGACCTGTGAATCGGCCTCCAAGATCTTGTGATTTAACACCGCTGGACTATTTTCTGTGGGGCTATGTAAAGTCATTGGTCTATGTGGATAAGCCATAAAAGCTTGATCATATAGAAGACAACATTCGCCGTGTTATTGCTGATATACGGCAACAAATGTTGGAAAAAGTCATCGAAAATTGGACGTCCAGATTGGACTACATCCCAGCCAGCCGTGGCAGTCCTATGCCAGAAATCATATTTAAAATGTAATGCCACAAAATTATCTTTCGAATAAAAATAAATTCATGTCAATCGAATAATACATCGTTGTTTTATTGCAATTTAAAGTTCTATACATCTCAAAAAAACACCCTTTATATATATATATATAAAGATATATATATATATATATATCATGCAAATGTTCTACTGTAAAGTAAAGAGAAATTGTGTCGAATATTTTTTTAAATGACTAATAAGTTATTCAGAAGAAGTTATTCAAATTATTGTATTGTTAAAATGAAAACTAGAACATACAGGGTTTTTTTTTAGCAAATGTGTTTAAAATTTGAAATATTAATGAACAATAATAGTTACAAAAAAAAAATTATGAAAAGTTATTTAAAATCTGATAATTTGGTTTCATAATTAAAAGAAAACCTTTTGATAAAATTATATTTGAGGTGTTACTCTCCATGCTTTTAAATTTATAAAATCGGCTACTTAAATATAATTTTAAATGTAATTATTTCTGTAAGTTCTTCTAGAACCTTTTTTAACCATTCATACCAATATGTTATTCTTTTTCAAAATATCGAGCACAGTGAACGGAAAGAATTATTTTGCTTAAGGTTTTGAATCTCAAAACTTTGTGAAACATTTTTTATTTGTAAGTATTGCCATGGATGAAATTTTTCCTTCAATGGAAAATAGTTTTCTATTTTCTCCACTAAAATATAAAAAGAAATGAAGACCGAGATTTTTATTGTTTTATTTATGTCTTGGTAATACAATATGTTTTTATATTGAAGAATATTTTTTTTCTCACAATACAAATCACATTTATCTTTTGCTTTTCCTGGCTTTCCCTTCTTTTATTTTTATCCTTAAAACACTTGAAGTTTTTCAAAATTTAAGAGAAACTCAAAAGAAAATTCTTTAACTTTGATTTTCTTTATTTATATACTTGACTGCATAGTACGATGGCTTTGTTCAACTTTTTGGTACTGATAGATAACTTTAAAAAATACTAAAAGCTAATCAATGAAAAAACAACGAAAAACTTGTAAGAATACGGTCCCTTGAAATATTCTTTAAAAAGAATGAACTCTTCTTCGAAAAAGAATAAGTTTGCAAGTCTGCCTTGAACTTGCTAGTAGAGTCCAAGCGTTCTTTAACAGAGAAAATAAACAAATTAAGAAAGGTATGGATTACTATCTTTTCATTGATGTTACAAACCACTACAAAAAAAACTACATTGTATATTTTATATATGATTTTGAAAAACCAATAAGCTATCATTAAGTATTTTTTATAAATTTTCATATTTTTTATAATAGAATTTGAAGTATTAAAATCTTCTTGCCTGTTTTATGTAATTAAATTGTTTTCAAGAAACTGATTTAAACAACTATGAGCTTCACTTGAAACTTGGATGCAAGCTGTTCTATTTTACAGTTCTATTAAACTGCTCGCAATTCTTCCGTGGAACGCATTGTTTTAATTGTATTCAATTTTAGATTTCTAAGGCAGTGAGTCTCTTGATAATAAGTCATGAAAAATCTTCTCTGTGCTCTAAAATGTTTCCTTGTGAAGTTCAGGAATACTTTGCCTAAAAATAATTTTGAACACTTATAAGATTTCAAAATATTTTTTTACTTTAAGATCGAAAAAAATTACAGTTGTCCATTTTGCAGATTAGATGTAAATGATAAAAACATATTTTTCTCAGATTTTAATTTGTTTGGAATTGTAAGAGACGTTTAAAAAACCATTATTCATATTTTCTTACAGATTTAAAGAAGTATATACAAGACAAAACAAACATGTTGCTTTAGAGTTGTAATTTATTTTAAAGTGTACCATTGGTACTGTTAATCATGTAATCATGCTCAAGAATTCGAATACATTAAGCCATGAACTTGAGACCTGGTTTCAAACTTTTTGAGCACAAAGTTTTCCCATTGGCATAGTGTGGAATTTTAATGAATGTAGTATCAAAATCAGGAAGTCTGTCGCAAATATCTCTCGAATTTCCTTACAGTGTGACGTTAAAAACCAAATCAAACCTAAAAGTTTACCTTTTATGACATCCGACTAAGTTCAAAACCCTGGTTCTATAAAAGCGTACAAACTAATATTTTTTTTTAATATTTAGGGCCAATTAGATTAGAATGCACGTATAAAGTTGTTTTAAGAATAATATTATAATAAAAAATTATTTAAATGTCATATTTTTGCAAAAAGGAAACATAGAATTACCTATTTTCAAAATATTCTCCTTTTTCTGGAAAAAGGATTTTAAAATAATAATGCTTTGCTTATATATAGCTCAGACACCTGTGCAGAAAGCCTGAACTAGGATTTTTGAAATATATAACTTAGAAGCGGATTTATTCGTGTATTTTTATACATCAGAACGAAAAAAAATAACAAAAAGACACCGATCATTGTTTCAATTGGGGATAACTCTTAAACTAGTGTGAATTTTTCAAAACTCATAGTTCAGACTCTCTGGAGAAGTCTTTACTTTATATAAGCAAAATATTATCATCACAGAAGCATTTTCCGTAAATGGAGATTGTTTTGAAACTAGGTAATTCTCTAACTTCATTTTATGCCAAAATATTGCATTTAAATAATTTTTTTATTGCAATAATAATCGTAAGACAATTTTATGTGTGTATTCTATTCTAAATTACACATTAAATATTAAAAAAAAATCTTCTGTTAACTTTTCAAAATCGCATTTCCGAACATTCATTGCCACACTTCCTCCGTAAATATAATTTTAAAGGTTATATTTTTTTTATCTTGCAATATAGTTTTAAAGATTCAAAACTATAAAGTACAATTTTAAAATATAAATAATTTTTTTCTTGCCATGTTTCTTTAACTAAACCGTGTTTCAAAAATACAAGGACCGTCGTCATCAGTGAAACAAGATAAAAAAAAATCAAATTAATATCTTACCTTTATATTTTGCAAAACAATTTACTATATAAAAAAGTACAACGCTTATAATAAAATAAAGACCAGAATACTTCTTTTCTTAAGAGAATTTTTAAGAAAATTATGCATTAGAACCATTCATCTATTCAATGTAAATATATAATGTTTAAACAGTATATATACTCCAGCGCAAACATACAGACGTGTATGTTTGCACCCAAGCATAGTTTCAATATTAATTTAGAGGCCTGATTGCGTGACTTGCAGGTTACTGCGTAAAGATCAGGTTTCGAAATGTTTCAATAGACCACGTTGAAAAGTTATGGTCACATGAATTAGATTGATGTGTACCTGTCTCGCGTGAGATTGCACGACATAGTTGGAAATCTCGGACAAATCGCATCATTCGAGCTTAAGAAGTTCAGATCACCTTTAGAACTTATCCAGGTGATATTTACAGAATTTGTAGCGATTGCACAGAAATGTGGAAATAAGGGACTCTAGGTTTCTTAATAATATATCTTTGAATAGATCAATACCTTTATATATTTTCTGACTTGGAGCAAGGCTACATATTAAGTATTGCGTAAAGGAAGGAATAGATATCTGCATACATGATAACTCTAGCATTACTAATACTGTCTATAATTTCATTTTGGCAAACTTCAGCGTTTGAATTATTGCAATTTGACATATAACTTACAATGTATATCCCTCAGAATTATTCACGAATCAAAGTTTGAATAAAATAAATTTTAAGTATATTAACACTTTAACAGGCACAAGGCTAAAATACACTTTTCTGTGATAAAGTACCTGATAAATGTAATGCTGTCATCTTAAATAAACATTTAGTCATACACACACACAAAATCTGATCAAGATTTTTTTTTCCCTGGGTGGAGGCTAGGTATTATAGCCACTGCGCAATTATGAGAATTAACTTACTTTTCAGGACAGAAATAATGAATCATATTACAATAAACTTTTTATGAAAAGTTAATAATAACTATTTCAATAACAATTAAATACAAAGTAGAAGTGAAATAAAATAATAATAGAATAATTGTACAGCATAGAATATATACTTACATAGAATATATATATAATATACATTGAAATTGGTATATATCCACATTTTGTATTTTATTTAATTTTAGTATAAAAAGTTAGAGAAATAAGCATGACAACATGGGATTATTATTTTTACCTTCAATTAACATATATTTAAAAGTATATGTGCTGATGGTAAGAAAACAATCCATATAGTTAAACACACTTCATTATTTTAATTGAATACTTGTTACGGGTTTATATTAAAAATGTTTAAATTACTGGGAAGAAAACAAATAAACGATTTTCAATAATGCATAATATTCATTATTCTTTTTTAATTCAATCCGCAAGTTGTACTTTTATTGTTTATTTTTTTACTAAAATCGAAAATGTATATCGAATGCTCTTTCATTTAGTAAGTACTTGAGTATTTTTAAATCAAGACAAAGTTATATATACTTATATCATTGGAATGAAAATGTACATGGAATTATTGTTTCACATCTAACAATTTAAAAGAAACAGCAGTTCTTTAAACATTATTAATGTGTTTATCGATTTATAATTTTAACTTATTTTCAGAAAAGTGTGCACTCCATTGAAATTTAAAGCAGATTAATTTTATACCAGATGTCATATGTTAGAGAAAAGGCAAGATGGTTTGATTAACAAAAGTATTTTAAAGCTTCAAAAATATTTACTGTACAGTAAATATAGTTTATTTAAACTCAAAATATGTTTTTAAGGCATCTTAAACGGTGAAAATATGTATTTAAATTTAAATTACTCTCCCTTGATTTACAAAATGAGTTGATTTTAGTAACTAAAAATAAACATTTTACTAAATATTAAATATATTTTTAGTACAAAGAAGCAACTATATGAAAAGTTTTTAATCTACAGTATTTTTGAGAAGTCATGCACAGCTTAAGTGAAACACTTAAGAGTTTTTAGTTTATTTTTATTTATTTTAATGAATAATTTAAATAAACTAATTTTTTTATGCAACAAATTGTTTATTGCTTTATATGATTTTTAGATCACTTTATAGTCTTAAGATGTATTTTAAGAATGATTTTTTTAATAAAAAGCTTTCGCTTTAGGAAAAACAGGCAGTATGAAGGAAAAAGATTAAAAAAAAACAAGTAATGATTTCGAGGCTTGCTTGTATAGGCCTATTCAGATATCAGCCCACATGTTTTTTCAAGGAAATTATGTGCCGTGTTGTATAAGAGAAAATCGTTCAATTGAAAGTGGCCTTAAAATTTAAGTAGCTTGCATTATTTTTCATCGAATTGAGATAGAAATTTGTATTAAATGAGCAAAAGTACTACAGTAGAGTTTTTCAACAGAAAGTATTTTCATCTGTACAAGTATCGAATAAAGCAGGAGGTTGATAATCAACAAGCTTATAATAATTGTTCAAATACAATACCTACAGAAAACATGCCTGATGTAGAAATGTCCAGTCGCTAAAGGTATCCATCAAGGAATATGGAAAAATTTAGAACATAACTTTTGTAAAAATGTGTAAGTTGAAATCACTTGAACGAATCTTGAAAATTTATATGTTTACTACTTACACAATGCAGTAAAGACTGCTTTAAGTTGGATTACGTGGGTGTAAAGCGAAACAAAGTGTTTATCAATAAAAATGAACTTTCTCAGGATGAAAAAATAATACTGCTGAGAGATTTCCCCGATATATGCTTCTCAATCGAGACCTCACCTTTCATAATGGCAAAGTTCTATGATAAAGGCTAAAACTCTTGAATAAGTACTTCCAGAACAATGCCAACCAACGCAAAAATTGACAAGCCCAGTTTTTAAATTCAATTAAGGCATCCGACTACCCTAAAATCATGATTTTTTTGAAAAATAGACAATTTTTGTATGATTATATTTTAAAAACCATCTTATTAGCTCCATAAAAAGACCAAGAATTTTAGTTTCCGTTCACTGGAACAAAAACTACAGGTGTTTTGGTAAAAGCAGATGCTATAACTTTACATAAGATGTCAAACTTTAAAATGTGTTTTACTCGAAATGTGTTTTTTTCGAAAACTCAAGCGGGGACAGCGATTGCTCAAAAAGTTTTGGGAATAAGTTGCTGAAATTTTTTGTGTACATTTTGTATAACAGTAGAATTGTTTTAACAATTCAGATTTATCAATCACTATTTTATTATGAAATTTATAGACCTTTATGTGAATATAATCACTGTTTTTTTAAGCAATTTCATATAATAACTAAGATAAAGTGCTCTAGTTTTTTTAAAAAAAATAAAATATCTCATATTCTGAAAGTCATTTCAAAAAGGAATAGCAAAGAAATACATTAAAATTGAAAAATTGAGAATTTGTTCATTTACTATTTGTACAGAGCAGG
Organism: Trichonephila clavipes; assembly: GCA_019973935.1. Taxonomy (NCBI): domain Eukaryota; kingdom Metazoa; phylum Arthropoda; class Arachnida; order Araneae; family Nephilidae; genus Trichonephila; species Trichonephila clavipes. The sequence goes on along the minus strand of BMAU01002165.1, from coordinate 6,221 downwards.
CCCCGTTTATGTATTTTTTTGTCAATTTTTACCCATTTTTTCCCATTTTAGTAGCAATAATTTATTTTTCTTTTCTTAATTTTAGCCTTTTTTTTCTTAAAATGTACTAAATAAATCTAAAAACTACAAAAATAAACTTCATATCTCCATTATTTTAAGAAAAAGTTGTCGCAAGTAGTCGGATACCTTAAGATCTTAAGGCGAACAATGTTTTCAATAATATCAAATACATTTAAATGAAAAGAATCAGCAATCTCTAACACATCAAACCTTTTGTACTGCTAGAAAAACTATGAGTCGTGCCGAACAAATATATAATAGAAGCAAAGAACAGACGAAAGTCAACCTGGTATTCATAATAATGGTTTAACGTTTATTAACGTTGTTGACGCCTGCGTAATGATGACTGCGAGTATGACGTATGCGTGAAGATGCCTGCGTGCGCACCTGCCAACCGGACTATATATGGTCGGAGAAGCTGAAAGATTTGAGTATTGCTGACGTGGGTAATAACTTGTTTACATCGAAACCCACAATAACTTCTGTTACCTTTTTGGTTTTATTAAAATTTTAGTCGGAAAGACTTGGTCCGTCATATTATTAAAACTCGTGACACTCACGAACATTTTGGTCCGTCGAGCCGGAGTCACGAACTAAAGCGCGATGGATATTTTAAAATTAAACAAAGCTAAAACTTCCTTAAAAGGAAGTATTACTAGAATATCAACCTTCATGGACAACGTGTCCGAACATGTTGACATCACCGAGCTGGAGGTCAAACTCAAGAAAATTGACCAACTCAGAGGAAAATTGAAGAATTGAAGGAGCTACTTTTTGGATTAGAAACCGCAAACCCAACAGAAGAAGCGGAATTCGAAGAAGATTTATACAAATGTGAAACACGTCTGGACGATTTGGAGGTAAAAAATTGATTAACTCAATTAATGTATCATTGTCTGTGACTGCAGTTGAAAAAAAACAAATACGAAAATGGAACTTTTGCTCAAACAAAAATTCCACCTATAATACTTCCCACCTTTTCGGGAAAATATGAACAATTTAGTAACTTTAAATCCCAATTTGACGATTTAATTACAACTAACGAACAACTGACTCAGTCACAGAAATTGTATTATTTGAATTCCTGTCTATCAAATGAAGTTAAAGAATTTGCCTCCACTTTCGATACATTTTCTTCATTGTATGAAGCACTCGAATCCCGATATGATAACAAAACATTGATTGTCGATATTCATGTGCAACAAATATTAAATTTTAAGAAGATAGAACGTGAGAATCCGAAAGAAATTCGTGAAATGATTGATTGCATTAAAAAAAAACTTACGGCTCTAAAATTACTAAACTATGAGCAAAATAATTTATTTAATGTATTTTTATTAAATATTATGCTAAAGAAATTGGATAATGAATCACGAAAAATTCGAACTGAGTTTAAAAGCAAAAAGATGTTCCCACATTTGATGAATTTATTGCATTTTTAGAACAACGCGAAACCATTCTTTTATCCGTAGATAAAAATTGTATTGTCGAAACAAAAACGATATTAAGAAAATCTAACTTATCCTTTAAGACAAAAACCAACCTTTTAATGAATCGATCTGTTGAAAACAAGAGTTGCATAGTTTGTAAGGATCAAACTTTACATCCGATATTTCGATGCAAAAGGTTTCTAGAATTGAACCCCGAAAAAACGATTAGATTTAGTCCGTCTGCATAAGTTATGTGAACTGTGTTTGCGAAAAAACCACAAAAGGATGCAATGTACTTCGACGTATGTGTGCCCATGTGGCAAAAAACATTCTCGCTCCCTCTGTACTGCGGCAATAGATGACCGAAAAAAAATGGGTTATTCCCTCTGCCGAACTTCCAGTACTAACTAACCCGGAGGACCGGGAATCGAATGTGGTGGATTCTTCCACACAGAACACAGTTTTGAGTAGCACTGCTTCTCAACATAGAAAGAACGTGTTAATATCGACTGGTAGCGTTTTCTTACGAAATAATGAAGGCCGAGAACTAAAATGTCCCGTCATTTTTGACTCAGCGTCTAACATTAATATTATATCCAGAAAAATGTGTGATTTTCTTGGTATTGCAATAGAAAAGATAAATTCCTCAGTTTCAGGACTCAATTCATTAAAACAAAACTTAAAGGGAAAAACTAATACTTTAATTTCTAATAAAAGTGGTACTTTTAGAGAAAACGTAGAATTTTTGTGACTGAAAAATTACCGGGTTGACACCAAGTGTTACGTTAGATGTTTCGGAAATAAAAATTCCTGAATTTTTAGAATTATCAGATCCCTATTTTTACGAAGCTAAGGAAATTCACGCTTTACTGAATGCGGATATTTTCTTTAGAATAATTAAAGATAACGTATATAAAGTAAATAAAGAATTGTTGTTTAGGAAACTGAATTTGGATGGATTGCTGGAGGACGACTCCAGGGAACCAATACTAATAACTTCTCATGTTACTTTCTTAAAGATAATGATTCGGTTGATGATACATTAAAGCTGTTTTTTGAGCTCGAATCCCTTGGCATAAAAGATGACCCTTGCTATCGGAAAGATGACCAAGCTATGAATATTTTTAAAGAAACTGTACAATATAATAATAATCGGTATGTGGTTGAATTACCCTTTCGTAAACATTGGAACGAATTGTCGAATAACATTTCTGTGGCAAAGCAACGTTTCCAGAGTTTATGGGGAAGGTTACGAAGAGATAAAACCCTTTACACTCAATACAAAGAAACGATTCAAGATTATTTGAATCAAGGAATCATAGAAAAGGTCAATGATACTGAAATTAATGTACACAAACCAATGTATTACTTACCACACCAAGCGATAAAAAAGGAGGGTCGTGTTACTACTTCTACTCGTATTGTTTTTGATGCAGCTTCACACCAAGCTAACGAACTATCACTGAACGATTGCTTGTGGCCTGGACCTAATTTGAATCCTAATCTTTTAGATGTTTTAATTAATTTCAGGCTAAATCGAGTTGCAATATCATCGGATATTCGTCAGGCTTTTCTTCAAATTTGCTTGGCGGATAAACATAAAGATTTTGTACGGTTTTTTGTGGACAGATAGTAATCCACGTATTGGGGAAAAGCTCACTTTGCAAGTTTATAGATTTAACAGGGTGATATTTGGAGTTAATTCTAGTCCATTTCTACTAGCAGCAACAATCAAATATCACATTGAGAAATATAACGAAATTCATCCCATAACTGTACAACATTTAGATTCTTTCATGTATGTGGATGATTGGATTACGGGACAGGATACTCGAGAGGAAGCTCTTTTCATGTCTCGCCACGCTAAGAATATTATGAAAGAAGCAGGGATGGAGATGCGAAAATGGATCAGCAATGATACCGTTTTAATGGCTCAGTGGGCGGCTGAAGGTTTCGACACACATCCTATGGATGCATCCATCAGGTTAGGAACAAACAAAACAAAAGTGTTAGGCATGGCTTGGCAAACTCTAGATGACTGTCTGACGTTGGATACTAAAGGTTTGCTGGAATTCGTTTCGATAAACGAAAATAACATAAGATTTATGTTACAAACAATAGGGAAGATATTTGATCCCCTGGGATTGCTCTCACCCTTTACTATAAGAATAAAATGTCTCATACAAGAACTTTGGATAAAAAAATAACTTGGGATGAAATTTTACCCCCAAAGTTAAAGGAAAAGTGGTTAATTTGGTGTAAAGAACTGCCCCTATTAGATAATCTTAGAATTCCAAGGTTAGTTCTTGATTCAACGAATGATGAGGTAAGTGACCTCATTGAAATTCACATATTCTGCGATGCCTCTAAACTCGCTTATGGTGCAGCAGCTTACGTGAAAGTAAGAAAACAAAATGAAGTGCTCGTAAATCTCATCACTTCAAAAACGAGGGTGGCACCCCTGAAAGCAGTTACCTTGCCTCGACTTGAGCTCCTGGGAGCTTTAGTAGCAGCTCGATTGAGTTCAAGGGTTCAAGAAATCGTCCGCAAGAAAAAAGGAGTGCAAAGTGTTCCACTGGACAGACTCCAAAATAGTCCTATTCTGGATTAAAGGCTCTTCTAAAAGATGGAAACAATTCGTGGCTAACAGAGTGCAGGAGATCTCGAGCTAACTGATCCTGATTCTTGGTTTCATTGCTCAGGACAAGACAATCCCTCAGATTTCTTGTCTAGGGGACTTAGTGTTGATACACTTATTTCCAACAACAAATGGTGGACTGGTCCAGCCTTCCTAAGAACTGACGAACTCCCCAAAACTGTCTCTGAGTGCCCGAACTGAATGAAGTAGATTATTTGCCTGAACTAAAATCAAAGGACTCTAAAGAACATACTGTATTGACTTTAAACTTTAATCAAACATTTTTTGATCATTTACTTTCTCGTAGTAATAAGTTTCTAACTATCGTTCGAGTGTTAAGTTTTCTTTACAGGTTTCTATTTAACATTAGAAATCCAACTAACAAGAAAACGGGACCTCTTACTTCAGATGAGATGAAAGAAGCAGAAATTTATTTAATGAAACAAGTACAGCTTAGCTCATTCTATAAGGAAATTAGAGCTATGCAAAATGGTGATGACATTTGTAATAAAAGTAAGATTTTAAATTTATCCCCATTTTTAGATGATAAGGGAATCATTAGAGTAGGTGGAAGACTGAAACACTCTCGACTTCCTTATTCGAGTAAACATCCTATATTGCTTCCTGCGAAAAGTAAACTAACTATAATTATTGTTAAATACTACCATGAGAAATATTTTCATCTTGGGCCCCAACATTTACTTTATCAGGTTAGACTTAAATATTGGCCAATTCACGGGCGAAATATTTGCAGAAAAGTTGTGCATAACTGTGTAATTTGCTTTAAATTTAATCCTAAAATTTGTTCTCAAAAAATGGGCGATTTGCCAAAAGAAAGAATAACTCCCGATAAGGTCTTTAATTCAACTGGAATTGATTTGTGTGGACCCTTCTTTATCAAAAATAAATATCAGAGGAAAGGTCCTGAAATTAAAATTTATGTTTGTATATTTATTTGCCTTGTAACAAAGGCCATTCACTTAGAGATAATCAGCGACTTAACTTCGCAAGCTTTAATTGCTGCATTGAAAAGATTTATTTCAAGAAGGGGTAAGTGTCATAAAATATTTTCGGATAATGGTACTAACATGATAGGCGCTAATCGAGAAATAAAAGCTTTGTCTAAGTTAGTAAGAGATAGAGAAGAGTCTTTATTTGCGTTTTTCGCAGAAGAAGGCATTGAATGGTCATTTATTCCCCCTAGAAGCCCAAACTGGGGAGGTCTATGGGAGGCTAATATAAAATCTTTAAAATATCATTTTAAACGCGTTGCAGGAAACTCAAAATTTAGTTATGAAGAATTATTGACTTTAATAACGCAAATTGAAGCAATTTTGAACTCTCGACCTCTTACGCCACTTTCATCTGACGTAGATGATTTGGAGGTTTTAACCCCAGCTCACTTTTTAATCGGGAGACCGATCACAGCTATAGTGGAACCGTCTCTGTTGCAATGCGAATCAAATCGTTTAAATGTTTGGCAGAGAATAACTAAATCAGTTCAAACGATCTGGAAAAGGTGGAGCCTTTCATATTTAAATAGTCTGCAACAACGCAAGAAATGGATTGTTAATAAAGAAAATCTCAAATTGGGAGATATGGTTTTAATAAGAGAAGAAAATCTTCCTCCTTGTAAATGGTTATTGGGACGTGTTGTTAAAATATACATGGGGAAAGATAAGAAAGTTAGAGTTGTAGATATTAAAACTGGTAAAGGTATTTATAAAAGGTCTATCAATAGGTTGAGCATACTGCCTATTGAAAATTAAATGTGTATGGTTATTTATGATATTATTAACTTGGAATTTTTATTGTTAGAATTTGGTATTATTTTGTGTATCAAATTACTTACTATGTATTATGTATTTTATTATTTGAGAACTTAAGCTAATTCTCTCTACTGAAATTTGATATTCACTTAATATTTATTAGTATTAATTCATGTTTAAAATTTATTGCGTATTTTTGTTAAGATACAAATTGTTAAGTTCTTGCATGTGGACATAGCAAGGCCGGGCGGGATGTTGACGCCTGCGTAATGATGACTGCGAGTATGACGTATGCGTGAAGATGCCTGCGTGCGCGCACCTGCC
>BMAU01002164.1:197500-200716 GCA_019973935.1 Trichonephila clavipes | reverse complement strand
GTTTATTTTTACACAGAATAAATTATTTATTGTTTTCATCTGTTTTTCATTACTGGTCCTAAATAAAATATATATAAATATTTCAGAAAAGAGAGTACTATCAATTTAATGCAAAATAATTTATAAAAGAATTATAAGAAATTTTTATGTATATTTTGTTCATTAAATTATTTATCTTTACAAAAAACATATATAATCATATCTGAAATAAACATATCTTATACTTTGTCCTTAGAAATATAACGGAAAAGTTAAAACTTTATACTTTTTATATGGTTTTATTCTAACCAATTGAAATGAAATCAAATATTCAGTCATATTCCTTATCAATTTAAAATAAGTTTTTCCCATCTCCTTTTTTAAAATATGATGTTTTTGCAGTATAAAGAAAGATACCAATTATGAATTTAAATTCCATTTCAACCTGTGAAATATCAATGTCTCTTTTAAAAACCATATGTGAAATAAAGGTATATATATATATATATATATATATATATATATATATATATATATATATATATATATATATATATATATATATATATTAAAATACTCTTCTACTTTTTAAATTATTTTCTGTAGAAATTTTTTCCCACTTGTTTTATTCAACAAAAAAAAAAGATGACTTTCCTTTTCGAAAGAATAAAAAAGAAGTGACATGCACTATACCTGACAAGTATTTAAATTTAATCTCTAAAATATGAATATATGTATAGAGAGAGAAAACAATATGTTTTTCTTTCAAGAGAAATACAAATTAATTGTAATTGGAAGATTTGTCTTATCTACAACTTTTACTTTTTTGTTTTTTTTTATTTTATATATTTTCTAAAGAGGTACGTGTTTTCTATTATGCATGTGTGATTCGTATTTTATTTCAACGTGATGCGAAAAATAAAAAAAATGTACTGAATAAGGAGCCCTAGTAAATACAATAATAAATATTCGAATATTACTCCTCAAGTATTCAAAGTTTAAAGATAACACATAAAGGATTTTGTGCTCAAAATTCCTTATTATTTTTGTTCTAGGACTATCCTTGAAGTTTTTTAAGTTTAATCTAAAATGCAGTACACACATATCTCTTTCGGTAAAATCATTTCTATGAGAATAATAATTTATAACAAATAGAATAAAAAAAAGTCTTTCACAATATTGATTCAACTTAAAATGTTCTTGTTTAAAAATCAATCCTATGTGCTTAACACTAGAACCGCGTCAGTTTCGGTACACCTAAAACCGCGAGCTGGGTCAGATTGACCCCAACTAATAAGAAACCCGTGTTGTTATACTAAAAGTAGGCCGTAATTATTTTGCAATGACATTTATTTTATATTTTTAACATTGAATTGTTATCATAAGTGATAAAAATAATAAGATATTATTATGATAAGATATTACAATATGATAATAAGATATTCAGACAACTTGAATGTAAATATTTAGTTTCTTACCAATCGAGATTTACCACACAGTTCATACGTATTTTGGGTAACTTTTTTTATATATTTTGTGCACTTTCCACTTATCGGTATTTTACAGTCAGAATAAGTATCTACAGTTTTAATTCTACACTGGAAAATTTGGAATGAGCACTTTTTCGCAGATTCTTCAGTACTATCCGCTTTTGTCTGTGTGGATCTGACTTGCACTTTCTTTTGTGACTACAAGCACTACGCAACACTTCAAAGAGTTGCTGAAGATACTCTCTCGTCATAAATATTTGACGAGTAACTTCTTTGTATAAAATACGTGCATTGTTTCCTGCAAGATAAAGAAAATTGTAGAATACATGAACTGACCACCTCCTTGATTCTGCCTTCACAAAATATTTCCGAGCCATTTGGGTGGCAGTGTCGACACCAAATTATGTTCAGTTATAAAACGATATTATTTCTGGAAGCTTTAGGGGTGGATTATTGCCGATATCAACTTTGGGATGAAGGAAGCTCAGGAATAAGACATTTTAACTAGTTTTTCCCTGATAAACTGTCAGAGTTGTATTATCATGTTCCAGTAACAATGTATCGTATAACGGCATCTTTACTTTTTAACAAATTCAAGAACTTCTTTCCGCTTTCGTTTCATCGTCTGAGTTAAACTAGTGTTCTTCGTTTTTAACATTTGGAACAGATTTAGTATAGTAAAAAAATCATCTGTTGTGACATTTCTTGCTTATTTTCGAAAGGTTCTATCAAACGCAAAACGACGTATTCTGAGAGAAATAGGTTTACAGGACGTACTTCATCTTTACACAAATATGGAAAACCATTAAGCAAATATTTACTATCAACATCAGCGGCAAGCCAGAAATTGATAACAAATATATCTGGTTTAATTGGCATATATTGCGTGGAGCGACATCTAGTTTTAGACGAAAACAGTGGTTCATCAATAGTTATATATAGTCCTGGTTTAGAGTAAAAATTATTGGAATTTCAATACATTTCTTCTTAACTTAAGAAATGAAAGACAATTTATCTGTTTGAAGGCCTTCAGATCGTGCAGTTTTTTTGTCGAATCGCAGATATTTCATAAGTTCTCTGAATCTAAATCTCGCCGTAGTATTGTAAAAAGAGGTGGCCTAAAAAAACAGACCACATACTATCAAGCTCTAGATTACTTGCGCCGTAAATACCTCGGGCATGCAAAATTGGTATAAAAACATCTAGTTCGTTTACAGTTGTGGATCATTCATTTCTCCCAGTTGCCGGTGAGCTCCTTCCCCTGTACAATTTTTGATATGACGAAGCATAGGCTCAACTAAAAGTAGCCTCACTTAACTAATTGCAAAGCTATTTTCAATATTTTGCTTTGCATAACTATTTGGGCCACGCGTTTTTTAAAACATTATATTCAGCAAAACTTCCCCTGCACAACTAGCAGAGGTGATGCTTTCCTAACCCGTTCCATCATTTCTAACAAAAGTTCCAGAGTTCATTTCATCTGGATTTTAATTTGCTAACCTTTTACGTCTATTTACATAATGTTTTTTTCTTTCCAGAAGTGGTTTTTCTGCTAGTATATTGTACAGGAGAACTAGATACAGTATCTTAGAGGACTGAAAAAGCTTCTCCCATCCAGGAATCGTTGAATTGCAAATTTAGTACTTATGATTATAATGGGATTAAAATGACGCATTCTGCAGTTTTAGGTATAAGTATTGAAAACAAAAAAAAGATAAGTATTTAACGTATCATATTTTCACAGGTT
>BMAU01002164.1:180000-187500 GCA_019973935.1 Trichonephila clavipes | reverse complement strand
TAATAATGTAACTTTTGTATCACTAGATAGGTCAGTTTTGAAAGTTTCTTTTCTTATGTGTGTGTGTCCTAGCATTGTGTGATAGCTCCAACAAGGATGTCTCCAGGAAAGTATTTGTATGAAATGCAACATACTTTACCAAAACGCAGTTGACTTAAAAGATCCCAATGTGTGCTATGGTTTCATGGAATGAAATCGCTTATTAATGTTCAGCATAAATTGAGACGTTGTTGAGGAAGCAAAGTTCTAAATGCAAAATCAATGTAATGATAGTACGAAATGTTTAAAAAGAAATAGAAAACGTTAAAATTCTTCCTTGAAATGGTAGGTCTAGTGTGAGTGAAGTAACAGTTGAACAAGTTCGTGTCTACGGAGTCTCATAGCAACATGCGATGCATCACGTGCGCTTCAAATACCGGAAACAAGGTAGGTAAAAATTCTTCTTTAAATTCTTATTTTGCAATATTATAAGTGCATGTTATGCTATTTATATAAGATATGTTGTCTTTCATTGTGATTTGTCTTTCTTCTGGTTTAAATGAAAAGTAACCAAAATTATATATAATTAAAAAGGTAGCTAAATTTCTAACAAATAGATTTCCATGATGTGAAGACGGGAACGACTGCTCGCGCACCCCAGTCTATTTTCTCTCTCCTCATTCCCTTCAAGAACCAAAGTTCGTGTTGAACATTGGATCAGCTGCACCTGCGCGCGAAGACTGCGTGTTGTTTTGTCTTTGGAGTTTTGGTGAGATATTCAATTGGGTGGCGACTCCACAACTACCAATTCCACATATATACATATTTCAATACATATAAATCTATCACAATTTCGCAATCAATTAAAAATTATATTATCTGAATCTTATAACATTTAAACCCATTTCTAAATATCAATATGGCGAATATAGAAAATAAATATTCAACGATTTCAAACAAAATTAGAAATTTAGGAATTAAAATTTGTAAAGTATCCAAGTGCACACACACACAACCTCAGACTTAGGACCGATAATTGGGGTTAAACTAGTTTGATGGAGCCAACCTTCCCCCTTTTGAAAACTGGTAAGTTAATCTAAAAATATCTAATTTTCAAAAATTCTAAATTTAAAAATTTAAAAAAGTTGATACATAAAAAATAAAACTGTTCGCTATCGCATTCCGAAAGATATAACATTAAAATATTAAAATTCTAAAACAATTACGTGCATAATATAAGTGAACCATCGAACACCAAAGATGATGCACCCATCTATAAAAATTAAAAAACTTTTAAATTGCAATAAAACCACGATGTATTATTCGATTGACATGAGTTTTTTATTCGAAAGATAATCTTGTGACATTACATTTTAAATATAATTTCTGGCATATTACTGCCACGGCTGGCTCGGATGTAGTCCAATCTGGACGTCCAATTTTCGATGACTTTTTCCAACATTTGTGGCCGTATATTGGCAATAACACGGCGAATGTTGTCTTCCAAATGGTCAATCGTTTGTGGCTTATCCGCATAGACCAATGACTTTACACAGCCCCACAGAAAATAGTCTAGCGGTGTTAAATCACAAGATCTTGGAGGCCAATTCACAGGTCCAAAACGTGAAATTAGGCGGTCATCAAACGTGTCTTTCAATAAATCGATTGTGACACGAGCTGTGTGACATGTTGCGCCGTCTTGTTGGAACCCCAGCTCCTGTACATCATGATTGTTCTCTTTAGGAATGAAAAGTTAGTAATCATGGCTCTATACCAATCACCATTGACTGTAACGTTGTGGCCTTCATCGTTTTGAAGAAGTACGGACCAATGATTCCACCAGCCCATAAAGCGCAATTATGCCTCAAACAGTCAGTTTTTCTGGATGTAACGGTGTTTCGACATACCGTTGTGGATTAGCTTCACTCCAAATGCGGCAGTTTTGATTCTTGACGTAGCTATTCAACCAGAAATGCGCTTCATCGCTAAACAAAATTCGCTTATGAAAATATGGAACTACGGCAATCTCGTTTTGGGCCCATTCGACGAATCTACGCCTTGCTTGATGATCGTTTTGATGAATTGCCAAACCAAACTGAGAATAAATGACTTGACAGCTGTTAAATCGGTCGCCATCTTGGAAAGTAATGCCAACTTAAACTTCTATACCTGGAAAAAAACACTCTTTATTTCTAACGATCTGGAATTAGACATATTTATTGGGTTGGCCATATGTTCGGAAAAAATAAATGAGTGATTAGTTTGATACTTGAAGATGAAATGAATCTATGAGTTAAATGCTAGATAGGGAATTTAATTTTTAATCTAATTTAATTAGTCCTACATTTATAATCCATAAATATATACAAATAGCTATAACACCTATTACTAGTCAAGATAGTAGGAAATATTAACCACAGTAGTATAAAGCCTTAGGAACCAAGATTACAGGTTTAGACAATGTTTTGGGTATAGGCAAACTTCACCCATTATTTGCCTATACAAATTTGAGCCATATGGAAATGAAGTAATACAAATTTATATATATTACCATTAAAATCATCTATACTATTAAACTTTTACACGCCAATGTTCCATTAATGGAACATCAATTTTGAAATTTTCTGAAAAATTCAATTTTATTTATATTGCTCTGTAAAAATTATTTTGAAAACAAAAAACAAAGATTATTTTTTTCAAAATTGAAGTACTGTTGATAAAGTTAATTGTCTTTCTTAGAAAAAAATTCTAAACTGCGCATTTTTTTTACTTTTGATCGGGCAAATTTCAAACTTTCAAATAAATTTCAAACTTTCAAATAAAATTCAAACTTTGAAAAAACTTTTGTTGATTATTTGGTAAAAATAATTAAAAAGGATCATTTTAACTATTGACAGCAAGATAACATAAAAAAAACGTTATTTTTTTACTAATGGGTAGGAAATTTCAATGTTTCAAAAATGGAACATTGTCGTGTAAAGGTATACCTTTTAACACAATACAGTTACTTTATTTACAGCTCACAGGAGAGCGGTGAAAGATTTCTGAACGTTAAGAACTTTAAGTATGAAGATTATCAGCATATATTTATGACTGTTGACTTTCGTTTCAGTGCCCTTTTCTCAACTCCCCACCCCTTATTCACCATTTTCTGGACAATATCAAGTGAAATTCTCAGCTGCAGCAAAACTGCGGATGCGTTTGTATATATATTATTTGGAGAAACGTCACGTAAAAAGGTATTTTATTACTTTCTTATTTTCTGCGCATTTTGTATTTCGACAGTTAGTGAATATCCTTTAAGCAGATAAAATGTTGCATTCAATGCAATTCCGGACTATATCTCTTTTATCATAAATATTAATATGTAATTTATAATCCTTCATATACAATGATGCATTCCGAGTAATTAATTTTATATATAATTGGATTGCTATTAATTTTAATAAAGTTTAAGTAATCAGTATAAAAGTTACTATTGACGTTAAAATTATTATGTTAACCAAAAACAATTATATTGTCTATGTACTTACAAATATAATACTCATTATTAATAATGTAGTGTAGGTATTATCCTAAACTTAAGAAAAAATAGTATACCTCTAGAACTACAACCATTTAAGTTCACAAGATATGTCATTTATTTTTAATGGACAGTATTTTGATCTATGTAGAAGTCTAATTTTTTCTATTCTCGTTTTTTTTTAAATTTCTCATTTTTATACCCGGCGTATAACACTCAACCGTAAATTTCGGTTGCATTTTTTTATGTTAAAAAACGCGTTATATGCTGAATTTTACGGTAACATAGATAGAATGAACTATTTTTTGTTTTAGGTTTTATATATTTCTTTCCTAGTTTAAGTCAAAAATATATTGCAATGTAAAAGATAAACGTTTAAAATATTTTAAAATTGTATCATACGTAGAATTATATGAATGGTCTTCAAATATTTTATACTTTAATATTAAAAAACCTTTTAGTTACAAATAGGTTTATTTTCGTAGAATTTATTGAATTATTTTTCACTTTTACTGGTATATCTCAAGAATGAATGGTCTTAAATTTGTTTAAATAATTGTATAATGTTTGTTTTAAAAAATATTTTGTTTTTTAAGCTTTAATCATGTAAATGTTTTCTTTATTAACTTCATAATCACTCTTTAATTACATAAGTACTTAAACACGTGTAGGTTTCTCTTAATTTCTAGAATTATAACATGAGGCTAATTTGAATCCTCTCGTTTTTTTATACAAATCAGTTAGTTACGGCGAAATAGTATAATAAACAATACTTTATAATAAACACCAGGGAAACATAAAGAAAAAGCTAATATTTATTATAAGGAATAATTCTTTGTTAAGGAAGGTTCTTGTTAAGGAATAATTCCTTGTTGTCGAACAATTCCTTGTTAAGGAATAATTGCTTGTTAAAAGGAAGGTTTTTGCTAAGGAATAATTCCTTGTCACTTCTTTATCTAAAAACTAATTATTTTTAAACGAAACTTTATTCTATTTTCACTTTACCCCCTTAAATGGTTCTGGCTTAGATATACTCCTCACCTAGATGGTAAGGTATACCACATTATGAGCACACATTCAATTACCAAAATCGGTCAAAAAATCAAATTTAATTTTTTTAGTCTAAATTATTTTTTATATAATTTTCTATAACCTCACAAAATTTGAAAGCTCTAAACTTAAAAAGCGCAGAATTATGATAGCTTTACGTACGTTTTTATTCCAATCCCTATGGCAAACCAAAACTTTAAAATTACTTTTCTCAGAAAGATAAAATAACTAGTTTGTCCTCATTTAAAATGCTAAGTCTTTTTTCTATTGTGCCTAATGCTTTGAATTTTTTTAACTCATCACTAACAGTACATGTAACAAAAGTCGGTATGCATTTTTGAATCAAAGCAATACTTATTTTTTAAATAATAATTGAACTGAAAATTTATACATTTTTAAGGAATTTTCCATAAGCATTCCTAAAAAGAGGTATTGTACAAATACCAATCACGTTATCGAAAAACCAATACCAACTTTTGCTACACATAGTTTGTCGTTTTTGTAAATCAAATTTCATGCGCATACTTAAATTCATGTAGGGGGGGAGGAGTAGCATTTTAAAATTACTTCACAAATTTTAAGTTTTTTTCCTAAAAAAATTCTATGGCTAGCTTTTTATGAAACGTTGAGCACTAAATCTGTTTTACATAGTTTACGCACATAGGAGACAACCAAAAAATTTTAAAAATCCTTAAATTTAAATTTTTTTGCGTAAATCGCACCACGCCCTCTTAATTGAGCCTGAAGTATATATATACGTCTTTCTGAAATGTGATTTTTTTTCTTTGCGCTGCTGCCTATAAAAATTCTTTGAAGGCGTCTGAATGCAATAAAATTATCCTGAAAGTGTTAGAGAAGAATTCATTTATTTCTGGGAAGAATTTACTTGTTTATACTATTTCTTACCCTCCAATACACTTCATAGGCACATGCATATGAACAATATTTTCCAGCTCATACATCGAAAAACATCTAAGTATATACGGGTGAGCTAATCACGTAAAATTAAATCGGCAGTTAAGAGGTTATAGAGGCAGTTAAGGGGTGGGCAGACCTTTCCCAGGATATGGCTAACTTCTAACTTTTTCAAGGTGTTACACTCTAACCCAGTCTCCAGTCTATCTTGCATCCGTGTTCCTCAAATATATTTATTTTAAAATACGTTTTTAGTAAAGGCGGTCCCCCCTCAAAATAAATTAGTGGTCCACCTGTCTATCACGATCAACTTAATGACTACTCCTATGTTATAGCAACTATGTGAATCATAAACTCATATATTTTTGAGAAAAAAATGTGTTTGATTTATAAACATGGGTTGTTCTTTTTCATGCATTAAAAAAATTCGAACTATGCTTGTGTTACATTTTAAAGAGAGCGCCAGCATCACACCAGAGATAGTTATTTTTCTCGGAAGCAGTGAAAAACATGGTTGGTGAGAAATACACCAGATTTGTCCTAGGAGAAAGAAATTTTCCCCAAGGTGGAAGGAAAGGGGTGAGAGAACCCATTTGGGAGAAGTCGAAATGACAACTTTCGATATACGGAAAGTGATCACCTGTTATTTTGTTATTGTTAGGACCAAAGAGTTACACTGTAAAAAGAAAAAAAAGAAGAAACATATTTTCGATTGTAAATCAAAGCCTTTTCCCCTAAAAAAACTTTTTTATCTCATTATGTCATTTTCTCTCTTGTGAAGAAAAATCCCAGCTCACTGCCATTCCCAAGTAATAAAAAAAGAAAAGGTGATATTTTGTCTATGTGACTTGGTCAGCTCTTGCCATTTAGATCTCCTGGTCCGAGATACTTTCTTTTTTTTCACACTATTACAGAGAATTTAAGTGTCACCGTTATGTGAGTTGCAGAGAAAGTCAAGTGAGTAAAAACAAAAAGAAAGAAAGAAATTGACGTAAAAACAGACTGAATATACCGGAGGTGAGGAACTCGCGAACTATATGAGATTCTTGCGTGGCCCTCATAAAAGCTATTACCTCTATTAATTATTATTTAATTAGATATATTACAAAATTTCACAAATCAATTGAATTAAATAAATGATGGCATGAATGTATACATGTTTCTACGACTGTTCGGGGGAATAGCCACTTGTACATTTAAAATATTTGAAAGCCACTTGGTGCAATATGGCAATGCTACTACAGATGCTCAGGTAGATAAACAATTAAAGCTTCAGGATATGAAGTTTGATTCTAACACCTAAATATATGTGTGTAATAGGAATATATATATATATATATACATATATATATATATATATATATATATATATATATATATATATATATATATATATATATATATATATATATATATATATATATGTGTGTATGTGTATGTTACTTTGGATGTCCAAAATTGGAGAATGCCGAATTTCCCAGGTGAATGTCGACACACACCAAATACTTCGGTGAAAGATCGCGCGCGCGCGAATATTGTATTACAATCTTGTGCATTCGGCCTTTCACCGACGTACGTCGACAATCACAGATATGCTCTGGTGGATGCCAAAAAGACTCCGACTTCTATAAACTTGCAAATGAAAATTATGCCCTCAAACAGCTTAGCACGCGTAATCATTTCGTAATTTGAAAAGAAAAGTTAGTTTCTATAGATGAGCTTTTTTTTCAAGAAATGTCGCTGAGAGAAGCAGCTGCAGTTAATTCAAGAAGCGGCGGGCAATGCTGCACACACTGCCTTTGCAAAAGGAGGTGTTCCACAAATAAATTCAGTTGTAAAAGCAAAAGCTTCTCGGGCAATTTAAAGTATCATAATAGTTTAAGTTGTTGCAATAGCCCTCTACCAGCCCGCACGATCGTGCGGTTTAGATATTCTTATACGTTTTTGCTTCTGGAATAGCCGTATGTAAGAAAATCATGAATCTAATGATTGAGCCGTTTTGCAGAAAGTGTAAAGTGTTACTTTTAATTAAC
>BMAU01002164.1:55000-175000 GCA_019973935.1 Trichonephila clavipes | reverse complement strand
ATAAAGAGTAATTTTGACGAAAAATCATTAACGTGAAGTTCGAATGCTTATTAAATATTTATTTTTGAAAATATTTTTTAACCTGCGGTTTGCGACACTTCAGGTGGATAAATAAATATATCAATGCAATTAAAATTACTTTATGTCCGATAGATATTTTTTTACGCTGTTTTTCCTGAAATTGAAATTTTTTAAAATTTTTATTAAAATAATTTTTTTTTCAGAAACAGAGGTGATGCATGGTATTTATTTCATAATTATAACTCTTTAGGCCTATTTATGTTCTTTAAAATAATAAAATTCTTCTGATAATCAATTTTGAAAAAATTGGTCTTCGAACCTAGTCGGGTGCCTTAAACAGTGTTTTGCGAGATCTGAACTTTCCCCTTCAGTGGAAACTTTCGACATAATAGCATAGGAGATAAACCAAGACAAAGACCCCAAAACCCACGTGGGTGAATATAACATCAATAGAATAGTATTGGAAAATTAAATTACTATAGGAATCCGGACGAAATAGACAAATATAAATATGTATAAACAAAAATAATTGCAATGGAGGTTAATAATGATTATGACCATAAGTAATAATAATGAAATATATATACATCAGCTGTCCCAAAAGACGTTGTCCTTTGCACACATATTAAATCCAAAAATTCAACTTTTTTGAATAAGTTGTAACAATCTGGAGCGTTTTGATGATTTTCTTATAAAGAGAGTTATTACAATACCTGGCATCATCACATGTACAGTTACACCTATCGATTGCGTTTGAGTATGTATTTACTATGATCGAAGTTGAATATAGAACCTATTCTGAATAGAAACTTAAGCTTGTTTTGATTAAAGGGTAAAAAAGATAAAACTCGAGCTATTTTCATAACAGGTATATTATATTTAATGCACGAAAAAATTAATTTATCGTATGCCATTGAATGTGCAATGTTTTTGAATAATCCTTGAGGGGTATAAACAAACAAATGCGATGGTTTGCCAAACCTCAGACGTGCAACATATAATTGGCTGTGTGAAAAAAAAAAGCAATGCTTTTCTACATCTAAGCCACAAAATATTATTGTCTGACCTTGTGACTTATTAAAGGTCATAGCAAACACCGAGTAAAATGAAAACTGCAAACATTCGAATTGGAAGATGAGTCTGAAAGAGTCATTGGGATCTGTGGTAGAAGTACATCTTCACCTTGAATTTTACCGCTCAAAAAAGGGGCCTCAAGAACATATTTGCCACAATTTTTTTATGAACAATTGCGCACCCTTACATAATTTCCAGATCGGTTCAGCCGTTTAGGAGCAGTTCAGTCACATACACACGCACAGAAAAATTACATAAATAAAAATTATTTGAAAAGATATTAATTAAAAACGCTAAAAAGCATAATTGATCTCCATCTTTGTAACAATAAAGACCCTGTTTGGCCAGTTTGGCTGAAAATCGATTTTCGCTGCCAACTTACATTATTTTTATAACAACAACGTTGTTACAACAACACAGGTGAATATTGTGCTGAATATTTTTAATTAATATATTTTTAACTAATTGCGATATTGGACCGAATTGTGAATGTAAGTCATTCTCGAATCCACTTGAACCCACACAAAAACACAAAATGTTTTATCAAAATCGGTCCAGCCGTTTAGATGGAATTTTGTCACATACACATGCACAATAAATTTTTATATATAAAGATATATACATACATACATACATATATATATATATATATATATATATATATATATATATATATATATATATATATATATATATATATATATATATATCAACAGTTAATTAGCGAAAGTTACAACAAGATCTATGAACTTGTGATAGTTTTACAAAAATTTAATAAGCAATGATGAATGTTAGAACAAGTTTTTATAACGTTATGTGAAAACAAAAATATTTCATATTGTATTTTTTTCTCTCAAATAATAGATAATCTCACAGTTGAGATGGCATGGTGTTGCTTCAGCAGATTAAACAAATATAGTCTAAAAAAGACTAAATAACTCGCGGATTATGTACTAACAAAAGTAAAATTTAATACTGGTGTTGACTGTACGTATTGAACTTATTTCTATCACGTGTAAGAAAATTCACATATTTCAGCAGTTCGGGAAGATGAAAAACTTCAAGATAACATTATTTTCAGAACAACATTAAATTGAATGATATAGTAAATTTTAATTTCTATAGTGTAAGTTTTGTCTTTGCCTGTGAACAGTAGGAAAAAAATTTTCGTCCTCTGCATTTCCTTACGTATATTCTCCAAGAAATATATTTAAATATGTTAAGCATGAATTAATGTGTGATTCTTTAAAAGCTTAAACTGTCAATTTATTTATTTTTAAAGTAATATTTTATTATGGGTTGCTTCGTATCATCAAAACTCCTGTCTTTCTTTATAACAGGTATATATTTATATATATATATATATATATATATATATATATATGCTAAAATTTTTATTCTACCCTTTTAAAAAGTTCAGTTTCGTTTCAATTTCAACCATATCCTATCCTCAACTTAAATATATATTATTACACATTTAAATATATTTGTGGCAATAGCTATTTCAGATCCGCAAGTAAAAAAGAATAGGCGCATAGAAAAAAAATAAAGTTAAAAAAATATATTCACACAATTGGTAAAAGAATGTTTTCTTTTGTAATATTTACTTATTGTTTTCACCATGTATTATGTACACTCTTATTTCTATACAGTGGGAGGGGGCGGTACTGAAATATTCACTAGAAGTGGGGGTGTCAGTTCAAAAAAGTTCGGAGACCTAGACTCTATACTAATAGTGAGTAAAGAATTCAGAATTTTCAGCAATAAAATAAAATGCACTCAGATTATAACACATACTCTGAACAAGGTACTCTTGGTTTTTCCTAAAATAATACCTGAGATTGAAAAATGAAAGAAAAACTGATTCTAGATTTAGTTTAATGCACATAATTATTTAATTGAAGGCAGTGATATTTTGGTCGTATTTTCATCTATTTAATGTATCCGAATAAGTTCGGAACCACGATTTTGCAGAATGGTATAAATGGATAATATGTATGATATTTAGTGTTACTTCGATTTGAAAACGTATATAAAATTGTTTAAAGAATAATATTACAATAAAAAAATTACTTATGTGCAATAATTTGACAAAAAATGAACATAAAATGACCAATTTTCAAAACATTCTCTTTTTATGAAAAGGCTTCTATTATAACAATATTTTGCCTGTATATAGCTCAGACATCTGTACAGAGGCTGAACTAGAATTTTTGAAATATATAACTTAAAAGTGGATTTATACATATTTTCCTGCAACAGAGGGGGGATTTTAATGAAAATACGCCGATAATTATTTTAATGGTGGTAAGTCAGAAAAAAATATGAATTTTTTTAAAAATCTTAGTTCAGACTCTCTAGAGAAGTCTTTAACTTACATAAGCAAAACAGTATTATTATAGAAGCATTTTTTTAAAAAAGTAGAACGTTTTGAAAAAATGGTTATTCTAAGTTAATGTTTTTCCAAAGTACTGTACTTTAATTTTTTTTTTGTAATAATGTCCTTAAAACTATTTATGTATGTTACTAATCTAAGTGACACTAAATATCATGGATATTATCCATTTATGCGCTTTTGTAAAATAACGGTTCCGAACGTAGTCGGATACCTTATAAAAGTAATAATATTAGTGTGAACGAAGATAATCGATCGCCATGTGGCGAAACGCCACTTCATTGTCAGCTATCTGCTACCTCTCTTTTTTTTTCTGGCATCCCCCAAGCGAATAGACAAACCTTAGGGCACCTTCTTTAAAGAGGGTTATAGAAAAACCACATCTGTTCCACTGATATCCATTCCTTTGTTGTATATAACACGTGTCGTGTTACTCAAGTGGGGTGAGGATGACCCTCTATTTTGTAAAGGAAATGCCACAGGATTTGTGTATTATGCATTTGAACGATGGGCAGATTTATGAACTTCTATATGACTGTTGACAAAATGGTAGTGGGTCCAAAGATCCAATGGTATTTTGCACCATGTCTTCTTGTGCAAATCGCTTTTCTTTTAAATAAGAAATTTAAGGTAAGTGAGAGAGTCCCAATCATATTTATACATAAATTTTAAAAAGGCAGATCAGAAAGTAAACTGGAATTAAGCGAGAGCAGGGGCATCCCTGTGTGAGAAAAGTGTGTAAAAACAGTTTAACTTTCTGGCTGTTTTGGGAATTTTGGATGTCACAAGATCCAATGGAAAGAACGTAACCGACGACGATGATAGAAAATTTCCGATAGCTATGTGTATAAGGCAACTTATTTGTCGATATTATAGGTAAAGAGTGTTTTTTTCCAGGTATAGAAGTTTAAGTTGGCATTACTTTCCAATATGGTGAACGATTTAATAGCTATCAAGTGATTTATTCTCAGTTAGGTTCGGCAATTCATCAAAACGATCATCAAGCAAGGCGTAGATTCGTCGAATGGGCCCCAAACGAGATTGCCGTTGTTCCCGATTTCCATAAGCGAATTTTGTTTAGCGATGAAGCGCACTTCTGTTTGAATGGCTACGTCAACAAAAAACTGCCGCATTTGGAGGGAAGTTAATCCACAAGTGTATGTCGAAACACCGTTACATCCAGAAACACTGACTTTTTGGTGAGCTTTATGGGCTGGTGGAATCATTGGTCCGAACTTCTTCAAAAACGATGAACGCCACAAAGTTACAGTCAATGTTGATCGGTATAGAGCCATGATTACTAACTTTTTCCTTCCTGAATTGAACAGTCATGATGTCCAGGAGCTGTGGTTCCAACAAGACGGCGCAACATGTCACACAGCTCGTACCACAATCGATTTATTGAAAGACACGTTTGGTGACCACCTAATTTCAAGTTTTGGACCTGTGAATTGGCCTCCAAGATCTTGAGATTTAACACCGCTAGACTATTTTCTGTGGGGCTATGTAAAGCCATTGGTCTATGCGGATAGGTCATAAACGCCTGACCATTTGGAAGACAACATTCGCCGTGTTATTGCCGATATACGGCCACAAATGTTGGAAAACTTCATCGAAAATTGGACGTCCAGATTTGACTACTTCCGAGCCAGCCGTGGCAGTCATATGCCAGAAATTATATTTAAAGTGTAATACCACAAGATTATCTTTCGACTAAAAAAGAATTCATGTCAATCGAATAATACGTCGTTGTTTTATTGGAGTTTAAATTTCTACACCTCTAAAAAACACCCTTTATATGTGTTAGTTTATGATTAAAATTGCAAATAATGAGTAATTTTACTACAGCTGTGTTATCCCTCACGATACTTAGTAATTTAAGTAAACATCGAAACCAAAATATTTGATTAAGATGGTTTTCTAATGCACATTTTCTTTAAAATGTAAAATTTTTAAGTCCAAAAAACCATAACTCAGTGCTTCTCAAACTTTAGATATTAGCCACCCAATTTTAAATCATGTTTTTCATCACGACAATAAAATGATAATGCAATTAGGGATTGCAATATCGTACCAAAAGTTCAATACCGATGTTCGGTATTTCGATATTTTTTTTTTAAATCTTAATACCGGGATACTGGTTTTAATATCGTTAGTAGAAATTGGAGGAAAAGAAAGCAAACACAGGTGTTTCTTTGTTTTATTTTCCAGTTTTATTAGAGAGTGTAAATATCACAAATTTGTTTCTATCTCTTTCTTTGCCTGAACTTCATTATTCTTAATTTATGGACATGAGTGCATTACAAATTTTTGGAATGTGATAGTATAAATCATATTCATTATTATCTTATTCATATACATTATTTTGGATTATTATTTATGAGTATATTTTATGAATCTGAAAAATATTTTGAAACCTAAAGTATGATATGCAAATACAATGTGAATAACAAACTCACCAATTAATAAAAAAATATCGAAATATTACGCACTTTCTTCACAACTAAAACCTTGTTTTTACAGATACTATTATGATACTACGAATCCTGCGCGTGTGCAGTATCTCTCTGAGCTGTAATAGGATAGTTTAGGCCCGCCTCCTTGGATGATTGACATATTTTATCCCTTCTCTTGATTGTACGAGGCACTTTTATCTACAGTCTAATTAATTTCGCCCGTTAGGGAGACATAAAGCAAAAACGTATAATATTTTGCTAGGTTGGCGATCCTTGGACAAATAATGCAGATAATTTTTTTAAAAAAAATCTAGTAAATACCAAAATACTGATATTTAAGCTTGTGAATACCGGTATTACAAAATTGTACAAATGTCTCAAAATACCGGCATTCGGTATCCCGTTATACCAGTATTGCAAGCCCTAAATGCAATATTAATGTTGCAAGAACAATGTACTTTGACATTTAAACTACAATTGATATTAATTATGAACCATACAAATTATTAATACATTATATTTTTATATATTACTTATAAGTAATAATTATTTTAATTTTCTCTTAAGCAATAGGAAAATGGTATGTTTTTTATAATACATGTATTTTGTGTTTTACTTTCTTTCATTAAGGTATCCGACTACGTTTGGTGCCGTGATTTTGCAAGAGCGCCTAAACTGATACTTTTCATGATATTTAGTGTCACTTAGATTAGAATACATGCATAAAATTCTTTTATGACAATTTTGCCAAAAAATGTATTTAAATATAATATTTTGTCAAAACATTAACTTAAAATATTATATTTTTCCAAAGGTTCTCCTTTTGTGAAAAATGGATCTATTATAATAATATTTTGCATATATGTAGCTCAGACCTCTCTAAAGAGACTCAACTAGAAATTTTAAAATATATAAATTAGAAGTGGGTTTATTCATATTTTACGACAACAGAGGGGTGTAATTTTAAGAAAAAAAACCGCCAATAATTATTTCAATTGTGGGTAATTCGGAAAATAATGCGAATTTTTCAAAAATTCTAGTTGAGCCTCTGTAGAGAGGTCTGAGCTATGTGCAGTCAAAATATTATTATAATAGAAGCAGTTTTCACAAAAAGAGAATATATTGAATATGGCTCATTATTTGTTCATTTTTTTGTTAAAATAATGTACTTAAATAATTTTGTATTGTAATATTATTCTTTTAATACAATTTTATATACTATTTTTTATCTAAGTGACACTAAATATCATAAATATTATGCATTTATACGCTTTTGCAAAATCACAGTTCCGAACGTAGTCGAATGCCTTAAATCAATTTTTTATTAAATATATTTTACATTCGACTCTTTGATTAGCTCGAGACTCTTCCACGTAGGTTTATCTTGCCTCCTAGGAGTACGCGCCCCACAGTTTAAGAAACGGAGCCATAACTCAATGTATTTTATTTTTCATAGTTATTACATACGATGGGATAGTAGGAATTATTGTATAAAAAGGTATATATTCAATGGATATCTTTCATAAATTCCCAAAATTTTTTTTCTGCTCTCTTTAAACTCTTTTAGAAAGATTATTTCTTACCGAAAAAACTTTCTCCTAGATGAGTATAATAAGGTTTGAGCTTAAAAGAAACTCGCAAAAATCAATGATATCTTATCATTGATATACCCATTGTCGCAAAAGCACTTCCCATTATCACAGTGGAAGGCTCCAGGGATAGAACACTAGTGAGAAATACGATGATGACTCTTTCTTCCATTATTTTTCTCAGAAAACCTTTTACTTAGCGATGTTGCATCACACACTCGAAGTAAATGATACCTTAAATGAGAGTATTAGGAGCTGTTTTGGTGAGATAAATATTAGTTACTTTTGCTGAAATAAATATTAGTCATTTTTGCTGAAATTAATATTACCGCATACTTTTCCAAGTATAATCAAATCTTTATGCAAGGCGATAGTGCGCTTTGTTCTTTAAAAAATCAATTAAAATGTGAAAAATGCATATAAGCTGGATTGAAAAGAAATCCCGCATTTTTTTTGAGCATGTTGCCATCAAGACAAAAATATTGTCAAGCGATTTTATCAATAATTCCCAATTAAACATGAAACGCAAATGTCGATTATTTTATTCCTGGTAGCTCTATCTCTAAAAATGCTTTTGTGAGCCTGTTAACATCAATGATTCAACATGGCTTCTTCCTAAGCTGTATTTTTATCTTGCGTAGACTTCACTGAGGCTGGGGTTCTCTTTACAAGTGGAGTTATTAGTTTTGCACAGTAGAAGGAAACTTATCATGATTATCTACGTTTAATATACATTAAAATTTTTTAAAATTCTTTCGAATCAAATGCTAAGAGCTTTTTCACATGAGTCAATTTGTGCCGAGGATAATTAGAGCTGACAACTGTAATCTAGTTTTGAATAGAAATCATCTGGGTCCCTTAGCACGGGGTCAACTGACACTCCTTCAAACACTCGAACCAAACGCTGTCCTACTTACAAGTTGATTCAACTAAAACTTTACCGTGGAAGCTATGATCTTCACACGCGATTATTTGTGTATTGAAAAAAAAAGCTATTTATTGTTTCCTCGGACTCAATCATTGTATCGATGAAATTGTAAGCGCTTCGGTACTCCCTTTTCAATTAACTTTATGTCAGTCTGCAAAACGAACTTTTTTTCCTTTTTTCATAGTAGAAAAGTGATAAAAGGAAACGAGTTGACTAGCAGAAAGTTGCCTTTCGGGGAATTGGCGTAAAAAATGTTTCTCATTCATTTTTATCTCGTACGCTGTTTGTGCTTGTCAGCGATTTGTTTGGAAAATGAAAAGAAGAGAAATTCACATACGGCTGGTGATCATTTCCCATATGTTTCATGATCGGTGTATGATGATCATATGTATTCCGACATCCCAGTGAGGTAGTAACAGTCTTACGAACCAACCGAAAACTCGAGTTTAGACACTGACTATGAAGTATCGATGTCATTTTCTTTCTTTTTACTTTTAATTGAAAAGTTCTATTTCAAATACAAAATGGCTAAACTCGCTCGCCCCTGTCTAACATAATTTTTAAGGGGTCACAGGGGTATTAAATTTCTCTGGAGGTCTGAAAATATAAACAATTTTCAAACATGTATAATTTTATTAAATTTAAGTTAAATAATTCAAACCTTTTACACATTACTTATAAAGGAATGGGGCTTCAGAAAAGTATAAAATATTTAAAACATAATCATAATTTTAAAAATTATAAGCATATGAAAATAAGAAACTTTTCTATAAGAAATATTTATTAAGTTTTACGTCACGCATGCTATTTTCTAAAAGCGTACGTTTAATTACTAGCTATAAGTTGATTTATAAAGACAAATGTATTCTTATTACAGTGTAGCTACTTTTATATAAATAGAACAATAACTTACATATTTTAATAAATAAAAATTATGCCTTTTTAAAAAATATTTAAAAAATTGCAATATTTTACAAATATTTTGAAATACAAAAGATATATAATACTAAAATTAGGTATGGTTTAAAGAGTATGATGTATTGTATAATTCTATAAAGTTTTATACATCAGAGGCTAATATTTTAGAAAAAAGCGTGCGCAAAGCAAAAAATACTTAATATTTATTATAGAATTTTCATATGCTTATGACTTTTAAAATTATTATAATATTTTAAACATATTATACTTTTCTGAAGCCCTATTCAATTTTAAATAATACGTAAAATATACAAATCATTTAATTTAAATTTAAAGAATTATACGCGTTTGAAAATCGTTTATATTTTCAGACCTCTAGAGAAATTTAACACCCCTGAGACATCTTAAAAAATCCCGTGTTACTTAAACTACTTTTTTAGAGTAGTGGATCCATATATATATATATATCAGCTTATACACGGAAATATGCGGTAGTCGTTTTCTATCACATTTTTCTCTTATGAAGTATTGTATTAAACGTGTAGCTTCTATTATGGATAGAAGTTAGATTTAAAAGCCCTAAAATACCTTAAGTGAGTGTGGTGTCTCATTTACAACAATTAATATATAAAAGTATTATTTTGTTAACTGCTATAATTTCGTTTATTATTATTATTGAGCTATATTTCTTTTAGTTCTATTAATTGAATGTGACATACTGTGTTTGATATTTTTTATATGATACGCGTATTAATATCTCTCTTTGGATCTTAACGAGTTGCTTGTAAGGGTGCATACCCACACCAGTGACTCCCTCATAAGACTTTGGAGCAAATGTAAGAACAATGAAATTTTCACTTTGATAATACAGCAATGGGAACAATTCATGTGACGTCATAGTCACAGGATATTGCAACGTCACATGATAGTGCAAGCCACGTGATTCTAGCCAATCAATTCAAAAACCCTTATGATGCCATAGTCACACGAAAAAAACTATCTTGCGTTTCCACCAATTCAATTCACCCGCTTCGGTGTTGCCAAGTTTTGCTCTTTCTAGAAGCTTTCTCTTGAAAAGTACATATGTATGCAAAATGAATTTTATTTAAATGTATATAAGCAAAAATACGATTTTTTTTTAATTTGAAAAAAGTCTTTTTGAAGAATTTTTTCCCTAACATTTAAACTTCTTTATCCAAACATGAAATTTGAAATTGTATCTAAGTTTTACAAAAATAGAACAAGTACTATTAGTTTAATGCTTGTTTTGAATTTAATGAAGAGCATGTCTTTGTCTTTGTCACGTGATGTCATGAATTGAGCCCATTATGAAAATGAATATACAATCGCATTAAAAATCGACAAAATTGGCGATGGTTTACTTCTCTGTTAAGATGTGGCAGGATTGCTATTTTCACTAACAAATACAAAAAGTGGTTTCCTAGAGGGTGCTTTTTTAGAGGTATATAACTTTAAATTGCAATAAAACAACGATGTATTATTCGATTGACATGAATTTTTTTATTCGAAAGATAATCTTGTGGCATTACATTTTAAAAATGATTTCTGGCATATGACTGCCCCGGCTGGCTCGGATGTAGTCCAATCTGGACGTCCAATTTTCGATGACGTTTTCCAACATTTGTGGCCGTATATCGGCAATAACACGGCGAATGTTGTCTTCCAAATGGTCAAGCGTTTGTGGCTACCCACATAGACCAATGACTTTACATAGCCCCACAGAAAATAGTCTAGCGGTGTTAAATCACAAGATCTTGGAGGCCAATTCACAGGTCCAAAACTTGAAATTAGGCGGTCACCAATCGTGTCTTTCAATAAATCGATGGTGGCACGAGCTGTAAGACATGTTGCGCCGTCTTGTTGGAACCACAGCTCCTGGATATCATGATTGTTCAATTCAGGAATGAAAAAGCTAGTAATCATGGCTCTATACCGATCACCATTGACTGTAACGTTGTGGCCTTCATCGTTTTTGAAGAAGGATTCCACCAGCCCATAAAGCACACCAAACAGTCAGTTTTTCTGGATGTAATGGTTTTCGACATACACTTGCGGATTAGCTTCACTCCAAATGCGGCAGTTTTGTTTGTTGACGTATCCATTCAACCAGAAGTGCGCTTCATCGCTAAACAAAATTTGCTTATGGAAATCGGGAAAACGGCAATCTCGTTTTGGGCCCATTCGACGAATCTACGCCTTGCTTGTTCATATTTAAAATGTAATACCACAAAATTATCTTTCGAATAAAAAAAATTCATGTCAATCGAATAATACATCGTTGTTTTATTGCAATTTAAAGTTCTATACCTCTAAAAACACCCTATAGAAAGATATCCATGCTTTCTGCAAAATTTCGTGCCAAATTGTCACCAACTATTGGCGTAATTCGTCCACATTCCGAGTTAGTCCTGGTTGTCGTAAAAGAAACTTTAACCCAACCTGTTATAGGGTGTCATCAACGTCCCGCTGTGTGGTCAATATGTTAGAAGTATTTCCCAAAGGGGTTCGGAGTTCAAAGAAGAGGGCACTCCAGACCATAATGTCTTGCTGTGGGCATGCCTGGTTTATGATAGTCAGGACAAGGTTATCATGCTGCCCTGGACGTCTTCAGACCGATTTGCGGTTTTCATGAGTACAAAGTTGGAAACATGACTCTTCACTAAAGACTATATGATCCCAATCTGGGAAGTTCCAATTCGATCGAGCAGAGCACCACAGTAATTGGACTTGATGGATTGCACTGATCGGACCGAGGTTGCAGATAAGCGTGATAACGGTCGACTTGAAAGTAAATTTTGCTCTCTCGGTCATCTATGGAGGGTAATGTTGGATATATGTACGTAAGCCATCTGGCGGACATTTGATAAACATAAATCCGGTGCTGTGACATCTGATCTGAGGACCAATCTGTTTTTCCGGACTTCTGTGGCCCTTGATCGACCGCTGCCATTCTGAAGCTCATACCAGCCATTGTTGACCCTTTTTTTGTCAGCATTGAATAATCGCCGCAATGCTGTTATAAAGATATCAAGTGTGATTATTCGATTCATCCATCTTTCAATCTGAAAAAAAATAACTTATTTATAAAGCTCTGACTTTTTCTCATAATGTGCAGGAATCTTTGGGCGGAGCTTTTTACTATCTTACGTATGATACCGCAGTCGAAATGCAATAGACATTCTGAGCATAACATGGAGTATCGCCCATCCGTTCCTTTGGATCTTCCACTATCCCTTCATTAGAAACATAATTTTAATTATTTTCATGTTCGAACGCAATTTCATTACAGTTGAGAAATGCCTTAAGGGTGTCTCGGTTTTTTTGCTAAATAGTTTACTTCTATAACGGTATTCGTTTTACTAGAAACACGTTTTTTTATTATTTTGTCCTTACATACATCATTATAAGGCATTTTAATTAAAACTAAATTTACTCAGAGTTAAATAAACTGAAACTCTCAATAAATGCTACACATGCAGATCTTAACAAAATTACGAGCATAAGAGTAATTTATGAGAATCAATAAAAGCATATTATTCTTGGAGTCTTTGTCATAAAAGCACCTTCCATTATTACAATTGCGGTTTCCTGGAATAGACTCAAAGAGAAGGAAACGACGTTGCATCTCCTGATCATTATTTTTATAGGAAAACCTTTATGTATCGAGGGTATGATAAACTAAAGAGATAAGGATTTATATGTTATTTCTATCAAATATTTACTGCATTGGCCAACTTAATTTGGGGATATTGATTGCCACATTTGTTTTCATTTGCTTTCAATGATCTGTTACATTCTTTTTAGGGTATGTTTTGCTATATGGGTATGATCGTAAAAGCACATGTAATTAAAAATATTGGCTTGTTTTACTAAAGCATAATTAATAGTGTATATAACTTAGATAATTTTGATAAGAAATTACAACGAGGTTACATTTCAATAAACTTATCAGATTTCAAAAAATAGTATTTATCTATCTATCTATCTCTCTCTCTCTCTCTCTATCTATATATATATATATACACATACATATATATATGTATATATATACATATATATATATATATATATATATATATATATATATATATATATATATATATATATATATACAGAGAGAGAGAGAGAGGAGTAACGTGATTCACACACACATACTCATCACTGTATCTCCGGAACTATAAGACTTACAGGCTTCAAATTCGACAGGCATGTTCCTTCCATAAAATAGAGATCAAAGAGTTGCGGAATCCGTCACCCAAAGTGTGTCACAACGCTCAAGGAGTGATAAAAATAAAAATCCCTGTTTTTGTATTATTACACATATAGACACACGTTCCTTTAAGGGGACATTTGACCATTTTTTTTATTTATGTATTTAAAAATTATATTTTAGTATTTCATATAATGCATCTATTAAAAAATGATACAAGAGGAAATTTGACAAATATTGTTCGCAAACTTAAAAGTTAAATTTTTTTAAAGTCATTTTGGAAAATTTTTAAACTGTACTTCTGTATTTATTTATTTTTTGACGTGGATTTTTTTGTAATATTCTTAAAGACGTTTTAAATAACTTAAGGCATCAATTTTGCAATAACTTAATTAGTTTTGAAGAGGAAAATAAAATGTGGATATGTGTGTGTATGCTAAAATTCATTAAAAAAGCCAAAATCTACATTTAAATTTTTTGTAAAAAAAAAGTATTCTGCTTACAGCAAAATTCATCTCTAATTTTGTTACATGCGTTATGTATAACATAAAGGAAGAAAATGGAAGTGATTGGTAAAAAATTGTGAAAGGAGACGCATTATGAATGCGAAAAAACTGAAACTGAGACGAACATTTTAAAGTTCAAAACTCTAAAAAAAAATTATAAGCAAAAGTAATAAACATAATATTACTTTAAAATATTAGCTACATATTTTTTTTTCTTAAAAATAATAGTATTTTCATATTATTTCAACCCATATAATTTATAAATTTTCCTTTTTAGTGAGTATTAATTGCATATGAAAATGCAAGAAAATGTTTAATTTTTTTTTCCTGACTTAACAGAATTTTTAATGTTTTTATGCTTCACATAATATTGAAATTAATTTTATGAAAAAGGAATAATAATATTGAAAAATTTTATGAATAATTTTTTTATGAAAAATGTATGATGAATATGAATTGGAATTATAAAGTTATTAATACAAAATGCTCAAGTAAGTAATTTTTCATGCATTCATATCAAAAGAAAAAAAACGTTCATTTAATACTTTCAAATTAGCCTGCTTTATTGGTATCACTTTTTTTTTAGTTATCATTTCACTTTTTAAAATAGCTTTTCCTTATGAAAAAGCTTTTTATAGCTTTTTTTTATCTGGTCGGGTTCACTAATTTGTTTGTTTTCATTTTTGATTTGAAGTTCTTTTCCAACTTCTAATCTTCATGCAGACAAAAGTGATATATCAACAGAAAGATAAAAAATTCAAAGCATATAACTAAATAAAATACAAAAAATGATGTTTAGGTCATTTTAAAGATGCCAAGTCCCCTCAATGAAAAAGTGATTCACAACAAAAAAGAAAAAATTCTAAAAAATAGTGCTTATTTTTCTGAATCTAAAAATGTATAATACTTATATGTTTGTTGATAAAATAGCCCTAAAATATGAAAAATAAAAATGTAAACAAATGACCACGCCCTTTTTGAAACACCCCTTTGAACTTTAAATATGTAGTTTCCCTGTGTTTGAACTATATAAACGTTCTATATAGTGAACAAAATATTTTTTAGTATGTAATAACTAATTTTTTTAAAAAATAAATTAATACGAGCCAAAAGAAAATTAAGATTTTTATAATTTTAAGGTTTCATTATTATTTTAAAGAAACTATGCAATTAATTCGTTAAAAAATTAGTTCATTATGTCTGATATGTTGCTGTATATATATGTGTAAATTTTTTAGTATATTCAAAAATATTTTTGTAAGAAATGGTACCTATACATGGAAATATGTATTACAAAATCTCGAAAATTATGTTCACGTTAACGTAAACAAAGGCGAAAAAAAACATTTCAATTTAAAATTACTTTTGTAACTCTAGAAAATGATTATAGATTATTATTAGTCATATAAAAATAGGCAAGAAAATACTAATCAAGTGTATAATATGTGAAAATATTTTTTTTTTTTTTAGTTTTTTCAATTTTTCTCAAAAGCATATTTTTTTGCATTTAGGTACATTTTAAAAAAAAAAAACTTTTGCACTATATGATTCCAGATTTTTTATACTTCTATACAAGATACCTATGCATATAGTGAACCTATTTTTTTCTATTAAGATAGTGCCTAATTTTTTAAAAATAGTTTTATGCATAAAAACAGCAGAAAAATAAAAAAAATTCAAATTTCAAAGTTTCATAATTTTTTTAAAGAAACTATACTAACATTTTACTAAAAAAATGGGTTCACTGTATTTTATGTATTGTTTTATATATGTGTAAAAAATATTTTGCATAAAAAAAGGATACTTTTTTTTTAAAAATGATACCTAAACACAAGTATATATTACGAGTTCTCAAAAATTATGTATTACTTAAATTAGGTAGTAAAAAAAAACTTTTGGAACAAAAAGTTGTTTTTGTAGTTTTACAGAATAATTAAATTGTGTTTATTAAGAGCGAAAAAATCTAAGCTCTATCGGAAATTGTAAATGATATATGTCTCATAAACAAAGGGTCTTAATTTTGACATTTTACTCTTTCAAACATGTTCTGGTTCCCTTGCTAAAATTTAAAAAGAAAAATTAGTACGAGTTAGTTTTAGATATGCTTACAATTAGTTTCCTTATCTTGTTTTTATTTGTATTAGAATTTATGGCAAGACAAAGTATATTTAAAATTTTACGTAAGAATTAATAAAGAAGTAAATATGTACTTTAAATGCGTTTCAATTATGACCGGAAAATAGCTAAAAATTATTTCATGTAATAATAGTAATAATAGTTCATTCTATTTTTACACTTATACAATATATGACACTTTTTCTGACGTAAATTTATAATTCAATATTTTATCTACAAGTTATTTTAATAGAATATTTTATAGGGTGTTTCGTATTGCGAATACAATAAACAACGTCGTATTCTTTATGTTCCTTTAGAGTAAGAAATAAAAGAATTATGTTAAAAAAAGTAACGTACCAGTGTAATTTTACCCTATTAGCTATTTTTTCTCAAATGATATACATATATATCGTATATATGATGCATGAATATTTTTTTTATTTCAATTTTCTCTAAGTAACAGAAAGATGAATCACTGCTAGTAAACAGAATAATATATTAAAATTCCGAATACTAGAGTATCTGACGTGAAAATAATGTAAACTGAGTG
Source organism: Trichonephila clavipes (assembly GCA_019973935.1). Classification (NCBI taxonomy): domain Eukaryota; kingdom Metazoa; phylum Arthropoda; class Arachnida; order Araneae; family Nephilidae; genus Trichonephila; species Trichonephila clavipes. The sequence goes on along the minus strand of BMAU01002164.1, from coordinate 158,214 downwards.
AAGTTTTCAAAATTTTTGTTGTGCAGGTAATATTTAATTTCAAAAGCTACGTGCAAGTTTCTTTACTTAATATATATATTGAATGCGAACATATATAAATATATTTCCGTCATGTTCTTTTTACTTTCTTAGATCTTATCAGGAGCAAGAATTGAAAATTTAATTTAAACATAAATAAATTTCCATCACATATATTTTTCTCTAAAATCTTATTACTAAAATAAGTTTGTTCAACGATGAAAATTGAATATTATTTTATCCATTCGATTCTTGAATTACTTCTTGCTTAAAAATGTTATAGCTCAAAAAGGTAAAATTTAATAGCTGTATACAAGGATTTGCTTATACTGGCATTGGTATTGGGAATTAGAAGAATTAAATTATTAAACCCTTTGAAAACTTATTTTGAAATTTTTGTCTTAAAATTAGTGCACATACTTTTCAAGATGTAAAAATATAAATTATTTACTCGTTGATAAAATAACCTCTTGACACATAAGAAATATAATCTATAAAATCATATACAAAAAAAAACACGTATCTTTTGACAAAGTTTTAAAGAATGTTCCTCTTGTGGTTCATGTATTTAAACCATTGACTTGTTTTCTTTTGAAATAAAAAATAATATTTTTTTCAATTTTTAATGCGTAATTTTTCAGAAAAATTAGTTTTATGTGAGAAAAAAGAAAAATAAAATTTAGATTTTCAAAACTTAAAATGTTGTATGCTTTTTTTCAGAGAAATAATACAGCCGCTTATGTAAAATTTAACGAAAAATTTCCTCATTTTCGATGTATATGATGCATGCAAAAAGGATTTATTTAGAAAATGTCATTGATAAATAATCTATGAGCTTCTTTTTATTGAAAGTTTGTGTTTCTTATAAATATTGTTGTGCTAAATTAATAACATTGAACATTTATTGCAATTATCCGTTTCATGTAATTAATACATATATCATACCGAAACATTATTTAATTAAATGCTTAAAATACATATAACATTAGTAAATTTAAAAAAAAATTACTATTTGATGGAATTCAGTCATTAACTAGCCGTTGCCCGCCATCTTCTCTATGCATTTCATTACACTTTAAAGCTATACATTCTACTTAGGTTATTTTTACCTATGTCAAAGCATTGAACCTTATCTTGATATTAATTATTTACGTCCCTATAGCCCTGCCTCTTGCAGTCTCATTCCTCTAACATAATTCTTAGCAAATCTCTACTCAATAAAAAAAAATATGCTTGCAAAATTCGAAGTCTGTAAATCTGATTGCTCGGAAAAAGGAATTTTTTTTAATCTTTAACGTCCTCTCAGCACCCGTTCCTTTGGAGCCTATTTCCCCCAAATCCGTTCTAAATGAAGCCTTATTCAACAGAAGAAACATGTTTTTCATGTTTCAAATTCGTAAGTCTAATTGATCGAAAGCTGGATTTTTGTCTGTAGCGCCTTTTGTGAGTCGAATTTCAAAAATTCTGTTCTTCGCAGATTTCTACTCATAAAAATAACCGAATTTCATGATAGTGTGTCTTACAGTTCCGGACATCTAAAGAGTGAACGTGTGAGCCACTTTTCTCCCATATACAGGGTGATTCGCTACCGGACAGACAACCTAGAAGGTTGTATAGAGACAACTAGGAATCACACTGGGATGCAGGGCCGAATATACCGTAGTTACGAGCTATGATTCAAAGAAGCATCGAAAAAGAACACAAACAGCATTTTTTTGATGAGACAGGAAACATTTTATTGAACAGTTTGTCGTACAACATATGTTCAAATTTATGACCAGACGTCATCTGGCAGGCCTGGCAGAGGCACTGCACCGAATTCCTTACGTTCTAAAATATATCTGGCATATCACGTATCCTCTCAGCAACTGCCATTATTTGGGCTATGAATTCTTCAACATGGGTGTCTCGTACAACAGAATGAACCAGTTAATTTAATAAAAACCAGTCTCAAGTAACCTTCTGTTCACACTTGCGAAGATCGTGTGATGTGGAACGCGACTGTTCGGGTAACCTTCCTCGTAAAACCATCGATTGGAATTCCTTTTTCAATTCACATCCCCATATACTATCAGCCTGTCGGCTGCTACTCGTTTGAATACGACTTCATTCTACTACATGGGGAGAAAGATCGCAAATGACGTCATCCCGTAGAACTGTTATTCATGAAACCTTGCTTTCAGAGTCATCTATTGTAAGACTGCCTGGGTGAATCTTTTAGAACGTAAGGAATTCCATATAGTGCCAAAGTCAGGCCTGTCAGACGACTTTTGTTTGTAATTTCGAACACAATCTTTCAATAAAATGTTTTCTTTCCCATTAATTTGCTACTGTTTCTGTTCTTTTTTTCTTCTTCTTTGCAACATAGCTTCCTGCTTCGGCACATGTGATTCTACATTCCTATGTGAATCCGAGATGTCTCTGTTCCCCCTACATACCCTGCAAGTTTATCAGTCTGGTAGTAAAATATACTTAATATGGTTTTATTTTCGATATTTATTATACGTATTTATGGACAAAATTTTTATTTAAATTGCTGTGAAAACTACTAACATAATTGGCAATTATTTTGTCTTATGCTTTAAGTAAATATGATTCACTTAATTCATCCTCTACCTAATAGATATAATGATAAAAAAATACGTGTGTAAAGGAAATACAAAAGAATCAATTGCCCATTTCTCTGGAATATTCTTTATCGTAAAATATTTCGCTATTATCGCAATAGCTTTCACCGGGAATAACGTGAATGTGAGAAAATATGATGATACCTCTCTCATTCCTTATATTGCTAGAATTTTCTGTAGGCAACAAAAACTCTAAGAATAGAATTTGTCTTCATACATTTTAAGTATCTAATAAATATTCTGTTTTGATTATCATGGTTTCCCTTTTGTTGTGTTCTTTGCAATGCTATTTTGCCTTTCCAATGATTTCCAAGCATTAACGTCTGTTAAGGTGAATTGTAAGTCTACCTTGATGGTAATTAAAAGAAAAAAAACTTGTATTACTGTACTTTTGTGTGCCATTACTTCTGATCTTGATTTTCAGAATTAATCTTAAGTGCTTTTACAATCTACCTACTGTTAAATGTATACAATATTTTTATTTAAATCAGGTAATTTTTAATATGTTTTACTTCCATAAATTTTTAAGTGAAAAAACATCTAACAGGTTCCTCTTTTTGCGAATATTTGCAGTTATTTTCAGACTATATAATTTAATTAGTTTAAATTAATACGCTTTTTACGCTCTTTTAAAAAATACGGAATGTTTTAATGTGAGCAGCAATATTTTTACACTATGTTAATTATTTTGTTAGAATTATACGGGAAATATATACATTAAGGTATCCGACTACGTTCAGAACGGTGATTTTAAAAAGGCGCATCAATGGCTAATTTCCATGATATTGTGTCCTTTACATTTGAATAAATGTATAAAATTTTTTTAAGGACATTTTGTCAAAAAAGTGAAAAATGCTTCTATTGCAATAATATTTTAACTGTATATGTATAGCTCAAACCTCTGTACTGAAACTCAACTATGAATTTTGAAAAATTCACATAATTTTCCGAGTTACAACCGATTGAAATAATTATCGGCGTTTTTTTCTTAAAATTTCTCCCCTCTGTTGTCGTAAGACATGGATAAACCCACTTCTAAGGTATATACTTCAAAAATTCTAGTTGAGCCTTTGTGCAGAGGTCTGAGCTATATACGGGCAAAATATTATTATAATAGAATCATTTTTCACAAAAGGAGAACATTTTGAAAATGGGTCATTCTACGTTCAATTTTTTGTCAAAATATTGTACTTAAATAATTTTTTTATTGTTATACTATTCTTAGAAGAATTTTATATACATTTTCTAATCTAAGTGACTAAGTGTTTCTATCATAAATATTATCCATTTATACGCTTTTGCAAAATTATAGCTCCGAACGTAGTCGGAAACCTTCAGAAATATCCCAAATTTTTAAGGCTTTTAAGAGAAAAACAAAAAAATGGAAAAAAAAATATTTGTTATAACTTTACATAGATGATGCATAGCAAAATTTGGGCCCATGTTTTTACCAAGTGAAGAATAATGGAAAAAGTGGCATATGTCCATAGAAGATTCATCGGCTTACGAACAGCCATCAGCGTTTTTTTTTTCCTGAGATGGCATCAAACATCAAATATTTGTCTACTGCTACAATCCTTTTGCTTCTTTTAATCATTGAATTGTTATTTAGCAACACTAAAATAATACATTTTTTATGTTTTCAATAAAGTTATGTTTCATAAATACTTAAGCGTAGAAAAAAATCATGAAACATTTATTAGAACTTACTGGAGGGTGGGAGTACCCCTTGTTCACCTAATGGCTGACCAATCCCATTTGTAAAAATAACACAACTGTCCTTACTCATTTCACATATTGTAATTTGCATGTATTATGCAGCTCTAATTTTTTCAATGTATTGTAAGCATGAAAAGCATTAATTTCATGTTTTAATTTGTACTTTAATTTAATGCATCTTCAAAAACAATGTTCCTTATCACATTTCCTATAAATTTAAAACACTTTGTATTCAGTCTTTGCTTCTGCGCCTTGACAGAGTTACATACAAACAAATATTGTTTCCTTCGATGTTACACATAAACCAACCCTTTCAAAATTGCCTCTGTAATTTATTAATTATTATGAAAAATGTCAATCTTACTGGAATGTCGTATGTTTCAGTACGAAATAATGGGGATGCAGACATATTGGCATCAATTTTAAGGGAACCAAGTCATGCTCGAAAGAGTAAAATGCCAACATTAAGACACTTTGTTTATGAAACATATATCATTTGAAATTTCTAATAGAGCTTAGATTTTTTTATGTCTATAATAAAGATAATTTAATTATTCTGTATAACTACAAAAATAACTTTTTACTCCAAAAGTTTTTTTTTTACTACTTAATTTAAGTAATACATAATTTTTGAGAACTCGTAATATATACTTATGTTTAGGTACCATTTTTTTAAAAAAGTATCCTTTTTTTATGCAAAATATTTTTTACACATATATAAAACAATACATAAAATACAGTGAAACCCTTTTTTTAGTAAAATTTTTTAGTATAGTTTCTTTAAAAAAATTAAGAAACTTTGAAATTTGAATTTTTTTTATTTTTCTGCTTTTTTTATGCATAAAACAATTTTTAAAATTTAGGCACTATTTTAATAGAAAAAAATTAGGTTTTCTATATGCATAGGCATCTTGTATAGAAGTATAAAAAATCAGGAATCATATAGTGCAATAGTTTTTTTTAAAAATGTACCTAAATGCAAAAAGATATGCTTTTGAAAAAAAGTGAAAAAACTAAAAAACAATATTTTCACATATTATACACTTAATTAGTATTTCCTTGCCTATTTTTATATGATCAATAATAATCCTTAACCATTTTCTAGAATTACAAAAGTAATTTTAAGTTCATATGTTTTTTTCCCTTTGTTTTAGTTAACATGAACTTAATTTTCGAGATCTTGTAAACCATTTCTTACAAAAATATTCTTTGAATGTACAAAAATTTACACATATATATAAAGTAACATATTAAATATAATGAATCTGTTTTTTTAAAAATTTATTATATATATAAAATATTTATATATTATAATATAATTGCATAATTTTCTTAAAAATAATCATAAATGAAAATTATGAAAATCTTAATTTTCTTTTTTTACATATAAAATCAATTTTCAAAAAAATAGACAAATACTAAAAGATGTTTTGTTCACTGTATGCACATGTATCCTGTTTAGATATATAAAAGGTTTCAAACAATGCTAAAAAAAGCCAAATTTAAATTATTAAACATTCGAGAAGAAATATAATAAAACTTAACAAAAAAATTTCTCCTTACCTTATAGATTCGATTAATATTTCCCTGCTTGGTATTCATTTTCTTCATCTAAACTCTGTTTATCCATTTTCCTTTTTAAAGACCTTTTATTTCTGGCTTCCAATGACACTTTATTTACTATACGTTCAGCCTCAAAAATTCGTCTGTTATCAATTATAAGTTGTTGTATCCTGGTTTAAAGCCCAGAGCTTCAAAGACTCTTAGCCTACTTACATATCCATCGTTAAAACAAATTACAGCATCCATTACTCCAAATTTCAAAGTTTCAATGCGAACAAAAACTGTTTTAGGAATTCGCTCCCAAATACATTTGTTAAAACTTTCATTGGGATTTTGTGTTCTTCCATGAATGCACTTTTTCTATAAGTCCTCTGTGAGATCCCATTTTTTCACTTTCAATAAAATTGACTCAGGTAAAGAATGCTTGTGAATATAAAATTCCCCCGTAACAATGCTACTGTTATAACCGCACCAGCTATCCTCAGCAAGAGGACACAAAGCGTGTTGAGGAATCCTCAAACTTAGTTTAGGAAAATAAATAGCCCATATGGCTTTTTCATGTACATATGATAAATTTTTACGGATTGCTAGCCCATAATAATGTTGGTTTGAGTCCACTTTTTTTGCGTTAGTCCACGTCCCGAAATATTTTCCCATCTGATAGCTTAATGCCTTTGCTCATTTTTAGAATGTTTCTCAATGGCACATGGCCAACACATTCTATCAACCATATTCTTTTCCTTCTTTTATAGTAAAAATCATTTTGACACAAACATACCGTCATGCTTTTCGTGATTTCAGATCGCTAAAATATACTTAATACCACCCGACAATTTCCACTGAATCCTTCGTATTTTTTATGCAGTGAGAGCTTCAAAGTCGATACCCTTTTCTCAATTAGTATTCAATGAAGAATAGCCTCTTTTATGCCATGGAATCCACAACCACAGCATATTTGAATTTCATGTTTTGCATTCAATTTGTACCTAATTGTTTTTAATTTAAAAACAAAGAATGCAAACTCTTCAAATTCAAGCCCACAGAATATTCGTTTTCCAATAGCTATTCCATATGTCAATCTTAGGTTAACATCATAACATTTAAAACACTTTGTTCTCCACAGTTGTGACAAATTATTTCAAACTCACAGTCTTCTCTCAGCTTCTGCAGCAATATTTACAACATAAGAGATTTTTCATACCAGTTCAACGATTATGTTTACATTTTGACAAGAATCAAATATTGTTTTCTCATCGATGTTACAGTCGAAACTTTTTGTTGATTGCTACTATACCCTTCTGCCAAATTTTTTTATTCTTGGCCTACTTTTAAAATCTTATGAATATTATTAATTATAAGTAAAAAAAAATAAATATTTCTTACGAAAATTAATGACAAATGCCAATTGCTTAAAGTAAGAAATTTTGTCACACAGCTGGAACAATAGTCGTGGCTAAAAGTGTTAACATTCAAACGAAAAAAACAATCAAAAGTTAATATAGATAAAACACAGAAATACATATTTAAAGGAGGGTGTCAAAAGGGGCGTGGGTATTTATTTACATTTTTATTTTTCATATTTTAGGGCTATTTTATCAGGCATTTTTAGATTCAGAAAATAAGCACTATTTTTAGAACTAAAATTGAAAAATCGATTCTTTCAAAGTATATGATGTCCCTGTTCTTTTAAGAAACAAATTTGGCGATGTAGCGATGCAGCTGGAAATTACTGAAGAAATCTATAACATCACGACTATCACGTAAGCAGATTTATCAAAGAAACGCTGGGAGGCAGGTGGGAGGGGGAAGAGCAGACGCAAATCATTCTTGGCGTTAATCTTCAGTCAAATTCATCTTCTTTTACCATCTGTTTTTACTAAATATACATTATGTACAAATAAATACAGCACCATGATTATACATATATAGACTTTGTTCCTATCCTCACTATTTAAAATTATTAAAACTAATTATAATAATGAGTCAGCTAACTTTTGGGACCTTCAATAAAACGTTTAGAATAATTTGTGTTAATAAATAGTTTTGTAAAAGTAAGTAATAGTTTTGATAAAAGAGATTCATTTGATTTTAACATTATAAAAAGGTCTTTCTGGTGTAGTAACTTACACCTATCAATATTTACAAATATTATCTTAAATTTTATATGAAGAAACAATGCTTTACTGATAACATATTTCTATTTCAAATTAAATCTATATCTTAGTTCATTATTTTATTTAAAATTTCTTTTGTTTAGTTTATTTTTTTAAATATTTTAAAATATCTCAAGCCATTAATTTAATTGCAATATAACTATCTAGTTTATAGTTGTCCAAGTAAATTTATTTTTTATTTTTTTTAAATCTATTTCAATTTTATATTAACTATTCTTAATTTTCTTCATTATTTTATTTAAAATTTCTTAAGTTTAGTTTATTTTTAAATATCTTGGTGGGTAGTTTAATTGTAAAATAACTATCTAGGTGGTGCCATGAATTTTTCCTCCTTGTGTTGATGTTCCAATTCTTAACAACATTTTGCGTGAAATCTTAGCGTAGTAGGTTGCTATTCGGTATACAAGGTCTTTATTTTCACATGTAAGTTTTTATCCTAATTTTTTCTATAGAAATTTTTTTATTATTATTCCTCTCCTTCAGAGATACATTATTGTTCTCTTTTCATAATTTTATTTTACTATATTGTCAGGTTTATCATCCGAGTGAAGGAAATAGGCTTAACTTTTCAACACGGATCTAATTTTCTTTTTTTTTCTCATCTGTCGAAAATTTCTGCTGTACGCGGAAGGTTGATCCAGAAAGTATTGTTTAACACTAAATTGATGACCTAATTCAGAAGCAAAATTAGAAATCATAATAGGTCTCCAGTTTAGTCCAAAGACTTTGTTTGAATCTACATCTGTTGTGTCTCCTGAATTCTAATTTCCTTCCTCTTTGGCATTGTAAGTTTTAGAACTTTTTTCACTTTTATTTTATTATACTACATATATATATATATATATATATATATATATAAAGAGAACATGAATGCAAATCTTTTGAATGTTTCAAATATTAGGTTAATCCAGATAGTAATTCCTCCCTTTGCATATTTCACCGCAGATCAGCTGCGTTTACTGGTTTAAGCACACGCATGCTTTCTGCTGAGTTACTGACAAACGAGGGAAAGCATTTTTCTAACATTTTTTTATTGAAAACAATTATAAAATCCTGTGTACCACAAAGTATTACACGGGGCTTAGAGAAGTAAGCATTAAATACACATTAAAGGGAAATAAACAATTACAAAAATGAGGTTAAGAAGAATTACAAACAGTTACAAGAAATTTACAGAAATTTTTGAAAGCACTTCTGGTGGAAAGAAGTTGGTGAAAATTCGGTGGCCAATTAATGTTGAGTCTCTTGAAAGCCAGTCTTATGATTTTTCTCTGTCTGACATACTTGGAACACAGAAGGATTACATGTTCTACATTTTCCTAGCCACCAATATTACAGTCACAAACATTGACTTATACTTTGCATGTGTTTAGAGAAAGTTTAAAATTATTTAAATTATCGAGCATCTCGCCACATTCGAAATAAGATTGGTTATTGCATTTCTCAATGCGAGTAACACCACAATTTATGAAAATCACTGCTAAATGTGGCCAGTGAACGATTCCAATACGATTCTGTGGTCAGAAGGTTGGTGTAACAACTTAGTGGTGAATGTGAAAAGGTGCAAGATATCGAAAAATGTTACGGAGTTACTACGGGAACCTTTGGATCTCCCTCCTAAGAATGGATCACTCATATATAACTTTCCTCTGTTCAAACATCCAAAATCATTTCTAGATGGCAAACAGTTTCAAGACAAGAACGAAGTATGGTCTATTATTACCCAATGGTTGCAATATTCTAAGACGGCATCGTTCATTGATGAAGGCTTCATTCAAATAGCCCCACTAAGATAAATGCTGCAACAATGGGGCTACCTATGGTAGAAAATAGTTCGATCATTCTAGTTCATTATTCTATAACAATTACTTTCAAAATTATGCTCCTTTTTGTGTATTGCTTACGGAATATACTTTCTAGATTAACTGATACGGATATGTTCGTTGGTTTATCTGAGATATTTATGGGTGGTAACAGTTTAAAATTTAAAGACATCCATTTATTTTTATTTGCTAGACTAATAGCCTGTTTTCGGCCGATAAGGTATAAAATTTTGAGACTCATGAAATAAAGTGATTTTTTCTTATTAAAATTTTGTCAAATATGAAATCTACACAAGTTTATACACCTAAAGACATTATTTATGTGTCCGGGGACGTCTTTCTTCCAGGTGCATTTAGTTAAAATATTTAGTTTTTCTGTGATTGCAAAAGGCGCTACGGCAACACCATTTAAATCAGGGGTGTCCAACACAAATGACCTTGCGAGCGACTTCGGAAAAATATTATAATCTCGCGGGCCACACATAAAAATATGTACCTTTATATCAGATTTGGAAACAAAAAAAATATTGAGTAAAAACTTAAAACAGAATGAGTTATCGTTGTTTTTATTATTTTTCATGTAGACATATATAATATAATAATGTTTATATAATGTAATAATGCAATGATCACACACAAATAATGTTAAAATATTACTGTTGTCTCTTTCTTGAAAATTACGGTTTTTCTTATGAATTGATATTTCGTAACTCATCATTGAAATTTGATTTTGCTGTCATTCGCAAATGATTAAATATACGTTGCCCTTTATCCTAACCGTCCTGAATATTTTTTTTAATCTTTAAAAACATCTCTGACTGCCTCTTGATTTTCGGCACTCCAACCAGACAAATAGGAGAAATGAAAGTCACACACACTGAGAATCATGTACCATCGATAGTAAAAGATATTCATAATGAGAGAGAGAGAGAGAAATTCGGAATTTATTAGAGAAAAATCGGATGAAACTGTTTGATAAAATATAAATCTATTTTAATCAAAAGGACATTTTTATTATCAAAAATTATTTATTTTAAAACAAGAACAGGTAACAGGCAAACACATTGAAGATTTATATCCATGTATATAAATTTACCCTCAAATAAATTTCAAAATAAAAAAAAAAAACTTTAAAAACCTGATATTTTAAAAAAAAATTAAACAAATCAGTGGGCCGCTACTTATGTACTGGCGTCCCGCATGTTGGACATCCCTGATTTAAATCGTTAACGGTATTAATTAAATTAATTAAATATTTTGTCTCTGATGGGTTTTTCATCAATTTCAACCCTCCATGCGTAAGACACTGATCCATTATCTTTCAATAAATAAGGAAAATACAACAAATATTTAATTAAAAAAAATATATAAAAAATAAGCCTCATCGCTTTTTTAAGGTATCCGACTACATTCGAAACCGTGATTTTGCAAAAGCGCATAAATGGAAAATTTTCATGATATTTAATGTCACTTAGATTGAAATATATGCATAATGTTGTTTTAAGGACATTTTGACAAACAACAATTATTTAAGTATAATATTTTGGCAAAAACTAACTTAGAATAATCCTTTTTCCAAATGTTCTCCTTTTGTGAAAAATGCTTCTATTATAATATTATTTTGCCTGTATATAGCTCAGATCTATCTACTGAGGCTCAACTATTATGCTTGAGAAGTTCACATTATTTTCAAAGTTACAACCTATATTACCGGTGTATTTTTCTTAAAATTTCTCCTCTTTCTTATCGTAAAATATGGATAAATCTACTTCTAACTTACGTATTTCAAAATTTTTCGTTGAGCCTCTGAACAGAGGTCTCAGCTATATACAGGCAAATTATTACTATTATAGAAGCATTTTCCACAAATAGGAGAACATTTTGAAAGAAGATTATTCTAAGCTAATTTTTTGCTAAAATATTATATTTAAATAATTTTTTTGTCAAAATGTCCTTAAAACAATTTATGCATGTATTCTCTAATGTGAGTGACACTAAATATCAGGAAATGTATTCCTTTATGTGCTTTTTTAAAATCACGATTCCGAATGTAGTCGCATTCCTTAACGGACCAATTTTTATATTGTTATTGTGTGTTGTAATTTGGGGAGGGGGTAGAACTTAATTAATTTGTAGAGATTCCAAAGTGCTACATTAATAATCTTACCACCGAAGTGACCTATATTTAGGTGCATATCTTAACAAAAGACTGCTGAGAATCAATAAAATCATACTATTGCTGGATGCATTGTCGTAAAAACACATTTTATTATTACAATTGCAGATACAGTAAATAAGAGGGATACTGTAACGCTTCTTATGTTATCGCTATTCTTCTCAGAAAACTTTTTATGTTTCCTGAGCATAACACACAAAGGAGAAGAGAGTATATTTCTTCAATGTATCATGTATTTATTACACTGAACCTACTTAATTTAAGACTATTTTTATCTTACTAATTCACGTAGGAACTGTCGTTAGTGTTAAGAAATATTATGTGTTTCTTTTCTAATTTTATTTAGTTACATATGATTATAAGATTGCATTTTTAATCATGAAGATTCATTGAACAAAATCAATTAGAAAACTATACTTAAATATCTTATTTTGCATGTTAATAGTAATATTCCGGGATGAACTATATTCCCTTTTATGTACTGTTATATAATATAATATGCCGTACAAAATATCTCGATGGTTCTTTTATGTAGAGGCTAAATTAGTTGTTCCTCAAACTGTGGGGTGTGCCCCCTAGGGGACGTGATAACCACACTAGTGGAGCGCGAGTATATCAAAAAGTCGAAAACAAAACATTATTTTTTTCAAAAAAATAATAATTTACTGAAAGGAAGCAAAAGAAAATACATTCTAACATCATAAAATACAGATTTACACTTATAAATGCATCAGTACTGCATAATGTGTTTCAAATTAATTTAACAGTGCTAAACTAAGAAAAAAATTTAGTAATTACCAGTGACCCTATGGGAATGTCTTAAAATTATATGCAAAATGTAATACTTATCTTGATAATTTGTACGGTTTATAATTAAAGTCGTATTGTAGCTTTACGTCAAAGTGTATTATTATTGAATTCAATACATGTTATTAAATGTGAGGAGGCGCAATGAAAATTATGATTAAAAATTGGGTCGCAAGTATATAAAGTTTGAGAAGCACTACGCTAAATACAAGTAACCATAAAATTATGAGTACAGCACTTTTTTCTCTAACTATATATTTGAGAAGGGATATAAATTCCCTGTTCTGCAATTTTCACTACATTTTCATAAACCAGTTAATTTGAATAAAGCTAACTCAATATACAGCATAACATATTTAAACTTTCAGAAACAGAATTTTCCAGTAGCTGATTATATTAGATTATAGTAAAATGGATTTATTATTAACTGAACTAAATTTGTAGCTGTACGAGTTTATTTGGCAACGAACCTCCTAACTATGATCATTGCTAAAGTTACAAAGACAAACTTTGAACTAGCTTCTCTTTACTCCAAAACTCTACCTTACGCAAACGTGAGGACTTTTAGATTTAATAGATTTAACGTACACCATTCCCTCTGTAAGGCGGTTGAATTGATTATTATTACTGGAACTAGCTGCATGGACTGGCGTTGCACGGCCTTCTTCAAGTGTACAGCTTTTTGCTATAGAAATTTCCCCTTTTCTCTCTCAGTGTCAGCACTTCCTGGTGTCTGTGGGATTTCTGAATTAATGTCAATCATTTTTTTTTCTTTTTCAAAGTCTTTTCTACCTCTTTTCCCGTGTTACGGTTCTGTTTACTCTCCATTTAGCACGGCGTTGCACGGGCTTTTTCCGTGGGTATAACTTTATCATCGTGGAAACATTCCCTTTTTCTTTGGAAGTCAGCAGTTCTAGTTGTGTGTCATGCACGATGTGAGTGATATCTGTATTTTTGTCATTTCAATTCACTTTTCCATAATTTGTTCCACTTCTTTTGATGTCAAGCACGCTTTTCTTTGTCAGAGTTTGTTCTTTCCATTTTCGATTAACCCTCTGAGTGGATGACCCGCTAATTGAATTTCACTTCGAAAGCGGTCTACTTTTTCAAAGCTAGTGGTAGCCAAAATGTTACGATACGTTTTGCGGACTGCTTCAAAAACGCACGGTAGTTTAATGCCTTCCTTTGTTAAAACTGCAGGAGGTCCTGAAATGGTTTTGCGGGGGATGACTTTATTGCTTTTCGGTCTATGTGTTCTTCGAAACGGGAGGTTTCTCATTTACAGCTGTGGCCTAGGGCAAGGATTGTGAAATGGACATTTTCTCCACTTCACGGCCAACAGAAACTTCACCCAATTTATTACAAATATATATTTCATATATTTGGAAAACTTGCTCAATTTCTGATCTAAAAACCAATTAGGTTTTAAGAAATTTTAATTTTCTGAGTTTTGATTTTAAATTCGGTTTCATTTTAAAGCATTTTTGCATTCCTAGATTGAATTAATTAAAAATATTTTTTAACACAATCCAATATTTCGTGTGAAATGGCTATTAACTACAATTTTAATTTCTAAAATCATTTCTGTTTGCTCATGTTTTTAAGTTTTTGAGTTTTATCACATTTACTTAATTAAGATTGATTTAAAGACCATTATATTTTTTGACACATAGTTTATATAATTTAAAAGCTCTATACTTTGTCTTCATTAATTTTTTTCCTTTTGAAAAATGCCATGATCAAAATGTACACAGGGTACTGTGAGAAATAATACTTGAAAGGGTTGGAATATGACTGAAAATGGTAAATCTAAAATGCAGCTTTTTCAGGTAATATTACAATTAGACTACAGAATACAAATGTTGCAGAATGAACTAAATATTTCCCTGATGTACCACAAACTACATTATAATAAATCTATTGTAGTACTACACTGCAGTATTTTAAAGTCATGCAACAAAAAACTTAAACTTGCTTAACTGCCACGATTTGAACTGAGAAAAAAATAGATATTGTTTACAAACTTGGTGATTTCTGGATTACGTTTGTATAACTACTAATTTCTATATAAATAATTTGCATTTAAAACTCTTGTGAATATATAAGGTTCTGATAAAAGTGAATAATTGATCAAATTAACAGTTGTTATCAATGTTATGTCTTAGAATATTTTGAATTAAAAGATATTTCAGTCATATTTATTTCAAGTAGAATTTTCATGTAGAGCATAAGTTGGATAGTAACAGATTGAAAAATTAAAGCTTTACAGGCAATGGAATTATTTTTATGCCTTTACAAATTTTAAATATGTTTTTCTCAGATTTTTAATTTTGGAGATGAGAGAGTGTTTTCTAATCCCTAAGGCATTTTTCCTGTTCAAGATAGAGTCTTGAAATATCTTGTAAATGTTCCCTTACATATGTTCTATAAAAGTTCATATGGATTTAGGTCTGAGAGCTCTAGTTATTTTTAAAAATATCTTAATGTTAATATTTAAAAAAAAAGTTGGGTTTTCAGGTTTAGCCATAAAAATAATTATTAAAATTCAACAAAGAGATATATTTTAAATTTTATACTTTTTGTTTCCAATAATCTAAGAAATATTAATCACTTACAATAATTAAATATTTTTAATAATTTAACATTTTAGAAAAGTTTTAAAAATTTCAAAACTGTCCAATGCTTTAAAATTGTGAAATAATGGCTTGTCAAACTAACCTATTATTTTCAGAATCAATATAATAGTATAATTTGAATATAAAACAAAAATTAATTTTACTGTGACAAACTGTTTACGACTTCTACTCATACTGTAAAAAGAATGAAAGATAAATATATAACATAGTGGCAGTCAAAAACATATTCATAATATGTTAAAATCCTGTCCCGATACAAATTTCAATGCATTTTCCAAACTGTAGCTAAAAACAATTAGATGTTTATTAGGCCTTAAATTATTTATATTTAGATATATTTTTCCTTATTAAGTACATAATGAATAATGGCAAGATAATTTGTAAAATCCTGAAAGATTTTAATGAAGAAAAAAAGCCAGACATAATTTTAGATAGTTAGAAATTTAATTTTATAATACACAGATATGCATGTTTTAAAAGAAATAAGTTGGCTAAGAAAATGAAATTTACTAAAAATATCCTGAATAAAGTTAATCAGATTTCATTCTGAAATACATATAAATGTAAGAAAAGGTTTTATTCAATTTACAATTAATTACAAAAACCTTTATAAAAATAATTTTAACAGGTATAAATAGCAAAAATATCAAAGAAGTATGAGAAAGACACATACATGTCGTTTACAGAAATGTCACAGTGTGATATTTTTCGAAACACGGCACTGCACACAGTCCAACATTACAGTCGTTACATTGAAAACGAGTTTTTGATGTTTAACGACTAAATCGTAAATATAAGAAACAAGAGTCAAATATCACGAGGGCAGACGGCGCTCGCTGATATTTGAGTGAGAAAATTACAGCAGCATAAAATGCGACCTCGTTTGAATTATATCAAATGTGCATATTTGGAACTGCTTAGCGTACTCGAGTTAACTTAAGTGCACACGTCAAGGGTTTATATTGCATTCTAAGTCAACACGGTGGCTACTGACGAGCGACTACGTAATTTTGAACCGCGGTTAAGTGACGAGGACGATACCTGAGCTGATAACTCCCCTTCCAAACATCCACATCACACCAACGTGATGACTTTTGACCTCGACGTGTTTAACGTGCATCAGCTCCTCTTCAATGCTAAACTTTTGTGGTACCAGGGCTCGAACACTGGACACGAGTTCATAACCATGACCATCAGGCTACCGTGGCCGCAAAAGAAAAAGATAGTCTGAAAGAAATGTAATGGAGAAGTATATTTGAATAAATAACTTCAAAACTTAACGAAAAACCAAAATATCAAAATTTATTTTAGGAATAATAGTGAATATAACTTCGTACACCTAAAACCACTTTACTCAGTGTATTTTGAAAGTGAACGTTTCCCCTTTTAGAGAAACTTACTATAATTATGTCCAATTCCTTTCATTTTACTCTAAGGGGATCCCCGAAACAACGTAATTTTTTTGATACACAAAATTACTTATGATTGAATCTAACACAATTCCCTACAAAATGAATGAAAACCCTTTTTTATCATATGAATTGTGTTTGAATAGGAGATGGTTAGTTAATAAGAACATTTAAAACGTGTCGGCAATCTATGGATCTGTGGCACGTGGTACAATTCTTAGTGGCACTCAGCACTACTCTACAAATTTGTCAATTCTTGAGAGGAGGGAAGTTGATAATAGACCTGATTTGACAAACATCTTCTGAGTTATGGACATTTATGGAACTACAAAATAATCTCAAAGATAATTCTAAGGATAAATTTACAGCTATTTTGTAAATAATTGAGTGTTATTGCTAGGGGATTTAATTGTTGAAAAAAGAAAATTGCATGTACTCTGCTTTCCACTTATGATTCGGCATATCAAAGTAAAAAATCTTTCCTAATATGAAAAATATTTCGACTCCGCAAAGAAATTGTTTAACAACTGAATGCTCAGAATCGTGTCATGCATTATACCCCTGTTTTTGTGATATGAAAGAAGAGTCGTGAAAGAGTTAATTCGCATTACAATTTTTATTTAACTGTAATGAAGGGAATCATTTATATTTCACTTTGTCTATTTCTTATTTAAGTAAATATGTTGGAAACATACATTTTTAATTTGATCTATCTTTGCTGAAGAAATAGTAACATCTTATATTGTTAATTTTTATGTTAATAAATACATTTTATTGATACATAATTAATATAAAATAAAACAGTAAATCTAAATTATTTACCTCTATTCTTTAAATCTATAAATATTACCGTAAGAATCGAAGGATTTCAAAAATTTCCTACTATGTGGCTCGCTGAATGATACTGACAGATTGGTTTGGCACGTCTTAGCTACACAGTTGCCGCCCCTGATTTAAAATGTTGGGTAAGATAACCATTATATTTTTAAAATTTTATAAATATACAAAAGGAGAGTATTTTGGCAATACATGTTTTAAAACGAGTATAGTTTACGAGAACGAAATGTAAAATTGCGTTAAAATTATTGGTACTCTATCAACCGTACTTCTTTATATATATATATATATATATATATATATATATATATAAGAAGTACGGTCGATAGAGTACCGTAGTTACTGCCAACTCGTGACAATGAATTGGAAATTAAGGTCACAATTCGTTGTTATTGAAATGTATAAAATTTTACATGACTTATTTTTGTATTTGTTATTTTTATATTCCTTACTGAGAGAGAGAGAAAGCAACAAATGGGAGTTCATTACCTGCCAAAACTGCAGAGGCCTGATTGTTTACTCCACAAGCTCCTACCTTATGCTTACTCTGCCCTACTAAGTAAAAATGCCGTCTTCTGATCGTCAAGATCATGGAATTGCAGATATTGTTTTCCATATATTTTAAATATTAGTTTTCTAACTTCTACATCAGCCTTTCAATAGTCTACACTCCTGCAAAGAAGTCTGAGTTCAAAACTATAAAAACTTATTATTCCCAATAATGTCATTTATACCTTTATTTTTTATAATCTATGAATGCGTTAAACTATTAATTTGTTATCGCGACTATTTAATATTAAATGCGAAAAAAAAAAAAAAACGAATAAGTTTCAAACTGAAATTTAAATTGAATTTTTCAAAATTTTTCATCGATATTCTCATAACTTTTACATATTGTCATTTTAGCATATCACACATCTATCTTCTATGCAAAAATCTATTATAAGTTCATCAAATGTTTCAGCATATTTTTACTCATAACATGCAGTTTTCAACCATATTGTGAGGCCGCCGTAGCCTAATGGTCAAAGTAACGGACTCGTACCTGGCGTGTTATGAGTTCGACCCCAGCACCACTGAAGAGCCGCCGTGTAAGGGAGCGATACTCAAGCGTCATCCTCGTCACTTGATCATGGTTTAAAATAACGAGGTCCGTCGCCAAGTGAGTGAATATTAACGTCGCACTGTTGAGCTACACGAGGGCTTTTAGTGATGGACCTCGTAATTTTCACTGTACTGATCTCCAGACCTCCGTTTCTGCAATTTCATGGCAATCTGCTAAATTTTTACATTTTTGCTTAAATTTTGCATCCCAGTGTAGAATTTTTGAAATATATAACTTAGAAGTGGGTTTATCTATGTTTTCTGACAACAGTTCGGAGAAATTTTAAGAAAAAAAAAACGCCGATAATTATTTCAATCGGTTGTAGCTCTGAAAATAATGTGATTTTTATCAAAAATCATAGTTGAGCCAATGTAGAGAGGTTTGAGCTATTTAAAGGAAACATATTATTATAATAGAAGCATTTTTCAGAAAAAGGGAACATTTTGAAAAAAGGTTATTCTAAGTTCATTTTTTGCTGAAATATTGTATTTAAATAGTGTTTTTATTTAAAATGTCCTTAAAACAATTTTACACATTTATTTTAATTTAAGTGACACTAAATATCATGCAAACTATCCATTTATGCGCTTTTTTAAAATCACCGTTCTGAACGTAGTCGCATACCTTAACTTTCCAGCAAGCAAGTTCAAATTCATTGTTATTAAAAGCATACTGTTCATACATCACATTTAAAAGTCAAAGATATTGGACTTTTAAAAGTGAAATCCTTATTTTAAATATTTTCTATTACTAGCAATAAGAAAAATTTTAATGTGAATTTAAACTGTAAAGGAGAATTGTGTTAAATGCGCATAGTTTGTGTGAAGGCTTATGATACATACATATTTCCCTTTTAGAAACATCGATAAGAAATATCAATTCTTATTGAAATAACCTTCAACAAGGCGCATATAATGAGGTTTGAGCATAAACTCCAAGGAATCAATGACATCTTATCATCGACAAAACCATTGTTAACAAAATACTTTTACAAAGCGTATTTTACAAAAGCGAAATTTGGGAGACCATAAATGTGATTAAAAAAAGGATGATTCCTCAGCTCACCTTAATATTTTAAAGCCCTTTCACGAAAACTGCATCGATATTTTGGCAAAAAATTAGAATAATCTATTTTCCATATGTTCTCCTTTTGTGAAAAATGGTTCTATTATACTAATATTTTGCCTGCATAGAGCCCAGAGCTCTGTACAGAGGCTCAACTAGAATTTTTTAAATATATATCTTAGAAGTGGGTTTATTCATATTTTATGACAACAAAGGGGAGCAATTTTAAGAAAAAAACGCCAATAATTATTTCAATGGGTGGTAACTGTGAAAATAATGGGAATTTTTCTAATCCAAGTGACACTAAATATCATGAAAATAATCCATTTGCACGCGTTTTTTTTATAAATCACGGTTTCAGAGTTACCCCCAATTGAAATAATTATTCGCGTTTTTCTTTCTTAAAATTGCTTCCCTCTGTTGTCGTAAAATATCAATAAACCCACTTCTAAGTTATTTATCTCAAAAATTCCAGTTGAGCCTCTGTAGATACGTCTGAGCTATATAGACGCAAAATATTATAATAGAAGCACTTTTCGCAAAAGTAGAACATTTGGAAAAAAAAATATTCTAAGTTATAGTTTTTTGCAAAAATATTGTATTTAAATAATTTGTTTTGTCACAATGTCCTTAAAACAATTTCTAATTCTAATATATTCTAATATATTGCACATATTCTAATTTAAGTGACACGAAATATCATAAAAATTATCCATTTATACGTTTTTGCAAAATCACGATTTCGAACGTAGTCGGATACCTTAAGCAAATCATTTAGTAAAGGCAGGGGTGGCGAACCTTTTTGGGTCAACGTGCCATTTTTTCTCAAAAAACGTTTAATGAGTTATAAGCGTGCTATCAAATAATTTTGACTTGCGATTATTGAAGAACAAATAAAACTAAATACAAACAAATCAAAATTCTTTGTTTAATACGAAAAGATACATTTTGCACTGTATAGTAGTAAATGTTTTAGTTATACTTGTAATTTAAGTTAAAATAACATTAGTGTAATTTCTGCTGTCGTAGATTAGATGACAAATAACTTATATCAGGATTATAAGATGTTACTTTTAGTAGAATGCATGCTGAATTAGAGTCGACTGTTAAACGGTTTCTAAGCGAGTCTTTGATGTTATTTATCTTTGAAAATAATGACTCGCAGGCATAGGTAGATGAAAGTATGGTAAAAATAGCATACGCCAACTTCTTCAAACTGTTAAATGCGTCTGGAATCGAATTCCATCTTTCCAAAATTTCGTTACTGGAATTTTTACTTACATTGCTTGTAAATCTATCTGCTTCTACCAATTCCAACTTCTACCTTGTTTCAATAAACTTTTGAATCCATATTGAACTAGACTGGAAATCAATCAGTTGCATTTCAAGTTCTTCAATTTCCAACCAATCGAATTGAGTCAAGTTTAGTTTATCAAATGAAATCACATCAGGGTACATAATAAATTTGAACGTTTCCTATAATTCCTTGAACTGAGAAAATCTCGCTCAAATTTCTTTGATTAAAGAATCCATTATGGAAATAAAGTCATCAATAACTTTTTCTTCATTTCGTTTCTCTTGGGCATCTAAATCTTTGATATTTTTTTTTTCCAATTTTGGAAGTACTTGTAGTTTTTTGTAATAATATCGTTTCTGAAAACATATAGTTTAGCTTCAAAAGCGCGAATGAGATCCATCATGACGATAACTGTTTTATTCGGGCCTTGAAGCTTTATGTTCAGTTCATTGAAATGTTCGCATATGTCTGTAAGAAACATCAATTTTAAAAGCCACATAATATCCATCAACTGTGGGTATTGTTCAATTTTGCTCTCATTTTGTAGAAACAGTCGGATTTCTTCCAAGCAATCAACAAATCTTTGAAGTACGTTCCCACGGCTCAACCAGCGAACATTGTTATACATTATTAAGCCATTATACACCGAATTGACTTCATCCAACAAAGCATCAAACTTTCGTTTATTTAAAGCCTGCGACGATATGAGTTTGACTATTTTTGTTGCTAAAGTTATTACATTATCAAGAAATGTTAAACTACTCTTTGCACATAAGGCTTGTTAGTGAATAATGCAGTGCATTCAGGAATCGAACGTCCTACGTCTGTTTTAAGGGGTCACAGGGGTGTTAATCTTCTATTTTTCGAATTTTCGAAAAAAATATATGTTGTTCCTCATTTTCTTTTGAACATTTTGATACCAACCACGTGATAGTACTACAAAAACTTCGAAAGTTATTCGAAAAATTCCAAACAGCAATTTAGTAATAACAATGTTTAAATGGCTACATGCCACACCCACTTTTTCTTGATTTCCGCATACGTTTTATTTTTCTGTTTTTAAAAAGCCTCATGAAATATTTTAAACACTTGCTTAATTGAGAAGGAAGCTTGCAACTCAACACACGCTTTTTTAATGTGTTTTGATTCTGTTTTGGTAATGCTAGCACGTTTGCAATAACTTATCGAAATTCAGAACAGCGTTGTTTAAAACCGTAAAAAATTGAAAACAATTGAAATTTCTCGATTGAAATTTACCTGAAGGTCTAAGACCTTCAGGTAAAAGTCCTAAGAAAAGAAGATTTAGAGGGAACCAAATCATGAAGGTATGTTGCAGAAAGGAGAGATAAAAATGTGTGCTTCCAGTAATAAAATCTCAGGATATCAGACTTCATTAAAGTCAAATATTGTTAAGGTAAGTGAAAAAAAACTCTCTCTCTCTCTCTCTTCAAAGGATATCGTATTTTTGATTTTATTTCAACTTTTAGCTCTATTTTATCAGTATCATGTTGTTTAAAATGTCATAAACCATTAACAATTAATGAAAAGTCCAGTCTTGGTTTATGTTCGAATTTTGAAATACGTTGTAAAAACTGGGAGTGTTTGTACTTTTTCAAGCTGTGAAAACACTGGGAATAAAAATAATGCTCCAGAAATTAACAGAAGATCTATTTTAGCAATGAGATGCATAGGCCAAGGTTTAGAGTCATTAAAAACCTTTTGTGCTGTAATGAGTTTTCCTAATCCTGTTGAACACAAATCACATGATGTTATTAATAATAAACTTTTCACGTGTTATGAAGGAAGTCGCTGAAGAAAGCATGAAAATGGCAGCTGTCAAAGAATATTCTTCGTCACCTGATAACCTTTTAACGGTAAGTGGTGATGGTACCTGGAAGACGAGAGGACATTCATCGTTGATTGGAGTATGTACTGTAATAGGGGCCGAAACAGGTAAGGTTTTGGATAGGGAAGTGTTGTCCTCATTTTGCAAAGGATGCGACAGTTATAAAGGGGTAAAATTTGGTATCAAGTACAATAAAAATGGCAAAGAGCGCATAAGATTTCATGTAGAAAAAATTATTCTGGCTCTGCTGGTAAGATGGAGGTTGACGGGATGTTGAGGATTTTTAATCGATCAGAAAAGCTTCACAACCTGAAATATTCGAACTACATAGGAGATGGCGACACAAAAACATTCAATGCCCTTTCTGAAAACAAGCCATACGGCGATGACTATCTTATTCAGAAAATAGAATGTGTAGGCTATGTGCAAAAGAGAATGGGTACAAGACTTAGGAAGCTTATATTAGTATATAGTAAAAAGAAATTATCTGATGGTAAAACTATTGGCGGTAAAGGTAGGTTAACTGATAGTTTAATTGATAAACTTGCGCATTACTATGGTAATGCTATTCGATGCAATTCTACTAGGGTAAAGGAAATGCGGAAAGCCATTTGGGCTGTGTTTGGGGTCATTCTTGCAGCACTGATGATGAACCGATGCACTGGTTTTGTCCTACAAATCCAAATACATGGTGTAAGTATAATGCCGCAATTAATAATAATTTACAAAATTATAAACACAAACCCTCAGTTGCTAAAGATGTTCGAAATGTAATTAAGCCTGTATTTGCAGACTTATCTCATCCGGCACTCCTGAAGAAATGTTTAGGAGGTAAGACACAGAATCCTAATGAAAGTTTAAATTCATTAATTTGGAAATTTTGTCCTAAGACGATTGGTTCTAGGCTTCAGATTGCAGAGATTGCTGCAAATCTAGCAACCAGTGTTTTTAATGATGGAAATCAAATACTTATTTCTATTTTAGAGAAATTTGGCTTGAAAATTAACAGAAATGTTTGTGTGTCCCTGGCTGAACGTGACAATCGTCGAATCTTTACGTCACGACAGAGTGTCTACAGTCATCTTTTGAAGCTCGCAGAGCCAAGAAAATTAAAAGAGTAAAGAAAGTGAGCTGTTTCAGGAACAGGAAGGTAAGTGTTACAATCCTGGAGCATTTTAGCGTGTAAGTTTTTAAGATTTATTTTCTCAAATTCAATTTTAAACCTTTAAAGCCCTTTTTTCTCAGTTTGTGTTTTTTTCAATTACGCGCATTGCGTTTCAAAAACTATCATACTTTGATGCATAAAACTTTACAGAATTATAAATTCTATCATAATCTTCAAATCCTAGCTATTTATAGTATTATAAATTTTTAATTTTTGAAATATTTCAACAAAAATTGAATTTTTTAAAAAAATTTAAAAAAATGTATTTTTATTTTTAAAAATATTATTTTTATTTTATTTATATAAGATAAGCTAGCATGTAATAAGGATATATTTGACTTTATAAATCAACTTATTGCTAGTAATTAGAATGATTATTGCAGAAAATATCATGCGCGTCGTAAAACTTACTATTTGTTTCTTACAAAACATTTTCTTATTTTTATGTGCTTATTATTTTTTAAAATTATGATTATATTTTAGATATTTTATACTTTTTTGAAACTTTATTCCTTTATAAAAAATGTGTGAAAGAATCAAATTATTTCATTTTAATCTCAAAGAATTATTTGTAGTCGAAAATTGTTTGTATTTTGTGCTCTCGAAACATTTTCAACACCCCTGTGACCCCTTAAATAAAGAAATGAAACCTTTTTTTTGCCTACCATATTTGGAGCACCATCAGTGGTTACTGAAACAATTTTTTTTCAAATCAATTCCGTTCTCAGCAAGCGAATTTCTAGCTGTCGTACAA
Source organism: Trichonephila clavipes (assembly GCA_019973935.1). Classification (NCBI taxonomy): domain Eukaryota; kingdom Metazoa; phylum Arthropoda; class Arachnida; order Araneae; family Nephilidae; genus Trichonephila; species Trichonephila clavipes. The sequence continues at coordinate 133,193 of BMAU01002164.1, read as the reverse complement.
ATATCTGTGCCCTTTGTAGTTGTTAACAACGGTGTTATCGCACTTAATTCTTCCTTAAAGATGTTTCCTACATAATATCGAGCAAAGACAGCTAAACGTGCCGATTTAGTAATGTCAATACTTTCGTCAAGACATAGCGATATAAAAGGAGCGGAATTAATGTCATTTTTTTGTTGATCTGTAACATTTTATGCCAATTTCAAGATTTTATCTTTCATTGTGTTTCTAGATAGAGGAACATCTTTGATGCGCTGAATTATCTTATCTTTATTATCAAAATCATCAAAAAGTGAGGGCGCACATGCCAACCAAGCTTCCTTCAAAAACTATCCCTCTTGAAAAGGTTTACCATGCCGAGCAATGGCATTTGCTGCCGAGTAACTTGCCGCACTTGTGTGACAATTTTTGCTTACATATTTAAACATAGACGTCGACTGTTTATTTCTGTCTTTTATTGCATTTGCATTTAATTATTTTTGCTCTATTTCGCTTTTTTCACAAAAGGATTTGTGATTTGTTTCAAAATGCCGTTTTACAGACGAGATGTTCTGTATACCACTGTTCCAGAACATAAAACACACACCGCTTTGTCGCCTTTATTGATCATGCCATATTTCTCAGCCCACCTAGTTAGAAATGCTCTGCTATACTTACTATCTTGCACTTTTTTTGTTGTTGAACTAGCCATGTTAAATAGCAGTTAAAAATCGTAAATTTAACATAAAACTTTAAATGTACAGTTGTGTCGATGAAATTGACTATTCTATGTGCTCTCGCTTGATTCCTCCCTTCCCCCCTTCGCCAAAAACCCCCTTTTTACTGACTGCACACGACTGCGGGCTCATGGTCAGATTTATTTGTTTTTAGGAAATTGAGTGCTTGTACGAAATTTCTGTAGTGTCTGCTCCTTCGCTTTTGTCTCAGGTCATTAAAATTTTTAAAAATAAAGCAGTGAGAGTTATTTTACCAATTAGACTTACAAGACAAGAATTAGATCACATTAAAAAATTAGATGTATACAAGCTGAACTATTAAGGTAAACGTTAGAATATGTTTTTTAAACAACTTGAATATATTTAGAAATAGTTACATACACACACTATGAGTAGATAAACTTTGCATCATTAGCAATTTATAATATACGAAGTATTTACGCAAGACTTAAAAAACGAGTCTGCTCCCCGACTTGTCGGCGTCGCGACTGATCACTTGCGTTTGTTCATAATACTTCATAGTAAACTTAATTATTTTAAGCTAAAATGCAAATCGTTTTTGATCGATGGCGTGCCCAAAATATTCTGTTGCGTGCCATCATCGGCACGCGTGCCATTGGTTCGCCATCCCTGGTAAAGGTAATATTTCTGAAATATAAAATTAAATAAATTGTCCTCAAGTGGACGACTGCTTATAAATGTTACACTATAAAGAAACATGGTGAGTTTTAGTAACAAACCTCGTAATTTTGAGTGAAAATGACAAGACCTAAGCTGACACTCATTCTCCGTACTATCACACCACGTTAATGGGCGGACTGAGCATTGTCAGATTTTACGTGCACCAGCCCCTTTACATAGAATGTCTTCAGTTTATTTGGGGATTGAATTCCTGACACACCGGCTCTGAGCACAGGCGAATGACCACTAAAATACTGTGACCACTAATTTGCTGCAAGGATTGATGAATGATGATATCAGAAGTTAGTGGCTCTACGCCCTTCTTACCTTATACGACTGAGACGAAAGGAATCGCTATTCGTGCCAGTCGTTAAGGGATTTTATTTCTGTCTATCGTTTGTGACTTGCAGAAGGAGGCATCGCTGTAATACTATTGTATATTTTTCTTACGTACTATTGTACCTCTATTTTCAATTCGTTATTTTGTAACTCAGTAATATTGCTGATATATTTATAAACATATATAAAACTCACATTTATATTCATTGCATTCAGGGCTATCCAAGGTTTTGTCTTCTTTTCTCAACGAAATGTGTGTGTTTTTTAAATTGCTTATAGAAACAATGTTTTAACACAAAAAAATCTTTTTTTAGGAATATTGATTAATTTGGAATTAATTTCAACAAAATTTCAAGAAAAAATGTACGTTTATGTTGTTATGTGTCTTATTGAGTTATTTTACACTGTAAAATTATGTCTTAGCTCATGTAAAGTATTTTTTTAATTTCAATATTTATTTGCATATGTTAATTTCTTCTATTCTTAAAATAATTACCATTAAACATTGTTAAAAACTTTCAGGATATAGATAGAGAAACCTTAGACGAGGGATATCACCTACGAATGGGGAATCGGAAATACCTCGCTGTTGGAAGGTCTTTGAAAAGTGTTTGGTTAGTGTACGCAATACATAGCACTTCTCAAATCGCACGCATGTACCCACGCGAATTTTGCTGCAACTCTTGCTGTAAAACTATATTTCGCCAACTGAAAGAGTGGCAGAAGAATGGAACATTTCACAAACGCTAAGCTCACTGATATGCATCGTCATACTGAGCAGCTGATTGCAAAGGACGAGCCGCAGAGTGGTTGTATGGCCGATGTTTCCCCAGGAGGCATACTCATAGCCGCGCCTTCTATGCAACATGTACCAGAAATTTTCTGACAGCAAATACTTCATCTTGGCCATTCAGAAACGTGAGCGAACGGCAAACAACGAGGATACTTTGCTGGACCTGCTATAGAGAAATCCCGGTATCAGTGTGCGAGCTATCGTCAGTTTGCCAGAATTTCTTATATGATCGTCTGGTGGATTATGAATGCTAACGGCATGCACTCCAATCGTCCTTTTCCTTTTATTTTTTACTGTACTATGTATAATAAACATGCTTCCTCCTATTGCCCTATATTTCTTATGTTTTTATAATCACTTCGGCTCCATGAAAGCGTTTCCATCCACGGATTCTTATACGACTTCCCATCATCTAGGGGTTACTGTATATGTCCTGGAAGTGTATTGATAAATCCTGTATATCGATATAAAAAAACACACACACACACATATATATATAGAGAGAGAGAGAGAGAGTGACAACGGCCAGATTGAGTTAAATATACATTTATTAAGGGAATTATTTACAAGGGGGCTAAAAGTTAGTAAAAGTAATCGAAACATCATTAGATCGTTGGATTCCACGAGGCGTTTCGTTCCAGCGCCCTCGTCATCGTCGTCGCTTCTCTCGGTCGTCTTCGCGCAATCGTTCTATTCGAGTCTGGTTTACTCGTTATCCTCGAACCGCCTTGTCAGATAGGTGGCGCTCTCTTGGCATTACGTCATTAATGAATATAGGAGGGATACGATATGTGCACATCCATTCCTACATCGGTCATCACGACCAAGCATGCGCCCTCGCATGTAAAATACAGTGTATTTCAAAATTTCATGAAATAAAACTGAAAAGCTAGAGGAAATAAACTTACAAATAAAACAATTATTAAAACAGACAAATATGTATCAGAAAATCAAGACTAATAATAAAGAATAAAAAAAATAGGTATACAGATGGAAAAGAAGACAAACAATACAAAGCAATCTTGAGTATGGTGATAATGTCGAAAAAAAATGTTAAAGTAAAAGTTTGCGTTCGTAATGTAACATTCATTTGTTAGGCCATGGTTTCAAGTATTCGGCACAAGTACTTGTTTTGGTTGGGCCATCAAAATTTCCACATTTTCGACGTTGTAGGTATCGTTAGGTTTTACTTGTGTTATTTTATATGGACCGATAAATTTATTGCAGGTTTTTGTCAGGTCCTTGTTGCGTTTTTAATAGCAACTAAGTCCTTAACACTGTATAAATAAGGAGATTTTCGTCGAAGATTATAAGACTTTTTGTTTTCATTTTGCACTTTAAGTATTTGCGTTTTTGCCGCTTTACGTAGGAGTTCTCTGTTTTCATTAAATTCGAGTTGTAGTTGTTCGTCGATTAATTGTTGAATGCGCAAATCAGTCTTGTTATTGATTTGTGTTCCAAAGAGTAATTCAAAAGGAGTGGTGTTAATGCTTCGTTGGAATGTTGAGTTTAAGACTTCTTGTAGTGAAGGAACATGTTTGAACCATTTCGTGGGATCGTCTTCTGACATCTTAGATAAGACAGGAATAATTGTTCGATTAATGCGTTCTACTTGACCATTAGCACGTGGCAAACCTGTAGTAATATGGTGAAGTGTAATTTTTTGTTCCGAACAATAAGTGTGGAATTCGTCAGAAGTGAAAGTAGTTCCACGATCAGTGATAAGAAAACGAGGATTTCCAAATGTAGTTTTTTGAATGTCTAATTTTTTATTACCTCAGAAGTAGATGTAGTTTTTGTGGGGTATAACCAAACAAATTTAGTGAAAGAGTCAATGACAGCTAAAATGAATTTGTATTTTTTTCTTGAAGTTGCTAAAGGACCAAGATGATCGATATGGTATGTATTTAGTGGTATATCATCTTTGACAAGAGGATGGAGAAATCCTTCTTGTTTACCAGACTTTTTATTTTTCAATATACATGTTACACAATTAGAAATATATTTTTCAATTTTGGATTGAAGTTGCGGTATAAAATATTTATTTTTTATATGCTCTAGAGTTCTTTTAACTGAAAATGTCCTTTGTCGTGAGCATTTTTGATAAAGTGATGCTGCATCTCGTCGGGAATAACAAGGACTTCGGCACCGTCAATAAATTTATATAGTATATTATTTTTAATACAGTAGTTATCATATGGACCCTTTTGAAGAAGAGCTTTTATGGAAAGAATGTGTGGGTCCAGCTCTTGAGATTCTTTTATCCTATGCACAATAGAATCATTACACTGGTTTGTTAAAACCTGTATTCTACTTAAAAGCGTCGACATGGGCCATTTGTGAGCCAGAGCGATGTAAAATGGTGTAATCATAATCTTGTAAATTCAGGGCCCAACGCGCGATTCGTGTGTTTAGATCTTTCTTACTCATAGTTTTGTAAATGCATTACAATCAGTAATTATTTTGAAAGACATTCCTAAAATGTACACTTTAAATTTTTTGAGAGCTTCTATGATTGCTAAAACTTCAAGTTCGTAGCTGGTATATTTTCTCTCCGTTTCGGACGTTTTTCTAGACATGTAATATATAGGATGTAAGGAATTATCATCGGGGAATCTTTGTAATAAAACAGCAGCAAGTCCGTCGATTGATGCATCAGTATGTATTTCGGTTTCACAATTTTGTCGATATATACCTAAGACAGGTTTTTGACAGAGCAAACGTTTTAACTCGTCAAAGGAAGCTTTTTGTTTTACATCAAAATTGAAAGGAGTATCTTTACGTAAAAGATCACTAAGTGGCTTAGCAATTACAGAATAAGCAGGGATAAATTTACGAAAATATCCAGTGAGACCTAAAAAACGTTGAACTTCTTTAGTTGTTTTTGGTTCGGGGTAATTGACAACTGATTTAGTTTTAGAAGGGGAAGGAAAAAAGTTTATTATTTTTAATAATATGGCCTAAAAATTCAATTTTCCTATGCAGAAATTGACATTTATCAAAATTTATTTCAATCCGTAATCACTGGACACTTGAAGAACTTTTGAGTCTCTCAATAGCCTCAGATTCATTTTTAGCAAGGATAACTATATCATCCATGTAAGGGAGAACAATTCCTTGAACAACTAAGTCACGAAAAACTGTATTGATAAAACGTTGAAACGTTGAAGGGCATGTAGAGAGTCCGAAAAAGGCATTTTAAAGAACTGAAATTGACCCTTTTGTGTTACAAAGGAGGTATATGGGCGACTCTGTTTGTTAACAGGCACATGGAAAAAAACCATTACCTAAATCAATGGTACTGAAAACTCTAGTATCCTGAAGTTTATCTAAAATATCCTCAATGAGGGCAGAGGATAGTGATCCTTAACTAACACACGATTTAATTTTCGAAAATCAATGCAGACTCGTGGACTGCCGTCTTTTTGTGGACTACTAGGACTTGGCTAGCATAAGCAGATGAACATGGTTCAATAACACCATTTTGTATCCATTCATCTATTTGTTTATCTACTATATCACGTTCAGTAAAAGGTAACCGTCTTGGAGAATGATAAATTGGTTTATCGTCCGTCACGGTAATGCTTAACTCAATATCTGTCGTTTTAATTTTATTCGGCCTATAACATACGAGTAATGCCTCAACATCATTACGAGTTTGTTTTGGAATTTCAGGGTCAATATCAAATTTAGGAATGTCGTCAGTAATTGCGAAAACAAATGGTTGTGGAGAAGCGTCGGATACTTCGATTTGTAGCTTAGAAAACATAACACTATCAGGGTGATAGTCAAATTAGCTTGTTTAATTAGATTACAACCAATAATAATATCAAAGTTCATTGAGTGGTTGGGGACAACATTAATTTTAACAGGAAAGTCTTGGTTGTCAATTGAAACAGTTGAGTTGAACGAACCAATTACATGAGTTTTTGAAAGGCCCAAACCAGTTAGTATATTACCACTATTTATTAAAGAAGGGGAGCCTAATTGATTCCATACACTTTCTTTCATTAAGGTTACTTGACTTCCGGTATCAACTAAAGATAATATTTTTTTAGATAAAATTTTAACTTCTTTACACATAGTAGTTAATGGGGTAATTTCATCAACATTATTAGAAGAAGGGATATTTTTTTGAGGACAAGCATCAGATTTATGGATAAAATTTTCGCATAATATACACTTTGGACCACGATGTTTATCTGGGCAAAATTTAGAAATATGACCGGATCCCGAACAATTAAAACAAGTTACGTGATTCTATCTCTGAAATTTTTATTCTCAAATTTTGAATTAGGCTTTGGTGCATTGAATTTTGGATATCTATCATTTCGATGTTTATGAAGTGTACTTTCAACATCACGGCGTTGGCTACTAAAGTTTGGACTACGCGACGTATCATAAGAGTGATTTTTGCTTTTATTTTGAAATATTTTGTCATAAATTCCTAATTTTCTTTAAATTCCTAAATTGTTGTACATCCATATAATATTAGCTTATTTGAAGGAGAATCGGGGATTCCATTAATACAATATTCCATAATTGAAGTTTCGTCGAGAAACCCTTGACCTCGATTCGCTAATTCCCGAATAGCGACTAAATATTGGAATACCGTTTCATTAGGCCGCATTTTCTATGTTGTAATGTCCTTATGCAATTGAGCTTGATTTAATTTTTTCCGAATTCCTGAATAAGTAATGTTTTTATACAACTGTAAGAGTTTATACCACGCTGAGATTGAATAAATAATTTTGCAGTTCCTGTCAAAAGCCGTTTTACAAAAACAATTTTTTTGTTGTTCGGTTATTGGGCAAAACGTTAAATTTTCCTCCACATCAGAAAAAAAAAATGTTCAATTGAGTATGAGTCATCTGCACTGAAAGAACGAAGAGTTAGAAGTAAATCTTTAACAAAAAGCCACGATAAATCGTTTTTCGAAATAGAGGGAACAGCTGACTCATTAATTTGGTTAAGTGCGTCAGCCGATTTCCTGTCTGTAGAAAGTGGGGAAGCAAAGGAATTTTCTGCATCCCGCGGGGGCATTCTTCTACATCTCGTGTATTTAATTTATTATGAAAAGCGGATAAATCAGCTAGTGCAAACAAAATATTATTACAAAGTTCTTCGGCAGTTCCATTTGTTTCTAGTTGTAAAAAAACAGATTAAATCGGGTAGGTTAAATTTTTTTTAAAATAACGGCGGAGTAGTCTTCAATATCAAAATCTTTTGCGAAACCCGTAAACTTTCGCAATTGTTCTCTAGAGGTCCTACTGAATGGGTGATAGTTAAAAACAACAGAATACAATAATTTTACATTTTTGCGTATTGCAAAATTTCAAAGCTTGCGCGATAACTGGGATATCATTCAGTGTTAAGTAAGACATAATAAATCACTTAAATTGAACCAAAATACGTAAAATATACAAATATTTGCAGATCACTTAAAATGATATATGAGTAAAATATTTCAACACAGAAAAAAAAATTAATACGCTACGAAAAGATTAAAGTCTAGAATAAAATTTCACTAGTAGCAGTTGTACAAGTTAAAAAAAATATATTGTATGACAGTCACATTAGCAGTTTCAAAATATATTTTCACAATCACTGAGAGTTTGTAAAAAACAATGGAAATAAAAACTCACGGTAAACTTTTGCATACAACGTCTTGATTGTTGAATATTACTTTCATAAATGTATAATAGTGTTGAAGAAAATCTTGATGTGTCGGCAAAATTATCGAATAATTATCTTCACAATCGTGAACTTTCACACAACACTTAAAATAAATCGTCAAACACACGTTGAAAAACGCTTTGAAGAATAAATGCACTTGAAGAAAGTCGTCTAACACACAGTGAAGAACACATTGAATATATTCACTTTTCTTGCATCGTCATCGTCCTTTTGCTTCGGTTTTCTAGGGGATTTTAAGTTAAGGGAAAGGCCGAGCCTCCATATAGAGAGTGACAACGGCCAGATTCAGTTAAATATACATTTATTAAGGGGAATTATTTACAAGGGAGGGCTAAAAGTTAGTAAAAAGTAATCGAAACATCATTAGATCGTTGGATTCCACGAGGCGTTTCGTTCCAGCGCCCTCGTCATCGTCTCATCGCCGTCGCTTCTCTCGGTCTTCTTCCGCGGCTTCTCTCGGTCTTCTTCCGCGCAATCGTTCTATTCGAGTCTGGTTTACTCGTTATCCTCGAACCGCCTTGTCAGATAGGTGGCGCTCTCTTGGCATTACGTCATTAATGAATATAGGAGGGATACGATATGTGCACATCCATTCCTACATATATATAGTGGGCCATAACAGTGTTCGAACACTTGCATTTTCTTATAAAATTTAATGCTTTCGACCTATGACGAATCTATACGCGTCATCTCAACTAATCTTCTTGGAGAATCTTTGGGATAGCATTCGTGTTAATTTCACAGCCATCCCTCTCAAGAAGAAACCGTAATGTTTAGATTAGTTCGACTACATAAAGTCAGTTTTGTAATTCTGGAGAAGGAGGTAGGAATCAGCTATATTCGCTAAGCAGGTAAGATTGAAGAAGGTGTACTTTCGCATGTGAAGATTGAGTGATGTTTTGCTACTGTGTTGAATTAGTAGATGTGAGGTTAGTAATGAACGATAGATTAGATCGAGTTAAATAAGTTGATCCCGCATATTTGCTTAGTAATCATTGCTTTCTCCGTGTTACTCATTTGACATTCACATTGAAAATAGATTGTTGCTGGTTAGTTTGTTTGACTAAATGAATAATTATGATAATGGTATTCTCTGGTTCTGCTTTCATTCCTCCCACACCCTAAGGTAGGCCAGACGGTGAGAGAAAATCTTCGGGAGCAAGTTTCTCACAGTAACCCACAGGCAGTCTACTTTCCCTACCTCCTACTGAGAAGTCATATCCAATTTTAGGGTCTTACCCGAACTTATTTTTTCCGGATCGGAAAATGTGGAAGAAATTTTGAATGCAAAGAAAATAATGTGAAATTTTATGAGATACCTAGCAATTTGGCTTATGCATATGAGGGAAGGTTCGTTCTGGGTTCCTTCCGTTCTGAAGGAAAATGCGAGTACTTAACCGATCACGCCCAAACGATCGTCTTCGCGTGATGTTGGCACAAGTTCATACAGCTGTCACACCGCCGCATATATCTAAAAGGTCATCTCAGGGGGATCCTCTGGATTGGCTTGAGGAATTGGGATATTCTTTGGTGCAAGGGACAGCTACAGATTTCGCTGAATCAAATGGTGCTTTAAAGGAAAATTACTAAAACCAACAAAATGCTTGAGATTAAGTTCCTCATTTTTCTTCTACACATTATTATATTTTCGTAAGAACTAAAAATGTTGAAGTTTCTCTCATCTGTACCAATTTGCGTTCAATGTTGAATTTTCTGAAACTTAATCCCAAGAATCTAGTTGAACATTGAAGCATGGAGGTGTAGGTGTTCATGTGTAGGTGTGTAAATTGGGTTTAAGGTTAGGTAATTTGGTAGTGTTTGATGGTATAGTAAAACATGAGCTCTTTTAAAATATTTTAAGCAACAATTTGAAATTACGTTATGAAAATTTGGATATTGTATACGATTCGATTTTTTAAAAGATATAGCCGCCAAGCACACTGCTTTCAATATACACCGCTGGTGTCCATAACTGTCCCCAAATTATGCAAACAGCTCCTAAATCACCTGATTTAAGCCTAGTGGAACAAATTTTGTTAGAATTTGAATATAAAAGAAGACATGGCATAAAAAACAAAATGTGAAAGGAAAACAATAATCATATAAGAATGGAGGAACATCAATGCAGAAATTACAAAAAAAAAACCTGATGTTGATACCAAGACGTTAAAGCGTTATTGTGGGCGCTAAAATATATCCTACTAAGTATTAAATTAAAGAAAAAATACAATATTTAAAGTTATTTTGAGATTTTTTTCGAAGTTTAAAAAACTTTTGTGATGTAATTTTAGTGCTCTTTTTATAATTAATACTTTTACATAATAATTATATTATATTTTAAAAGATCTCATATAAAAAATTACAACTCTGATATAAATTTTTTTAGTTGAAAGCAATAATTTTACTGAAAATTGCAAGCGTTCGAACAGTTTTGGAGTCCACTGTATATATGTATATTTTATCCTAATGTGTGAATCAATTGCTCGCTTTTATTGAATGATGCATATTATATATTTATAGTTTCAAGTATATGTTCTACTTTAATTTACTACATATTCCATTCGATCTCAAAAATATGGCTTTAAAAATAATATATTTCAATAATACAGTAGAACCTGTTTTTGTGTGCTCTTTTTTATGCGATTTCCTTTATGTGCGATTTTTTTATGAGTGATCTTTTTTTTATGTGGTGTAGGAATTTCAATGGCTTTAACGCCACTGTAATGTTTTATATCTATTTGCTAGTGGCGTAACGGAGATAATGTTGGCACCCCCTCCCCCCCGAAAGTCAGGTTTCGACTTTAATAAAGGGTGTTTTTTTAGATGTATGTAACTTTAAATCGCAATAAAACAACGATGTGTTATTCGATTGACATGATTTTTTTAATTCGAAAGATAATCTTGTGGCATTACATTTTAAATATGATTTCTGGCATAGGACTGCCACGGCTGGCTCGGATGTAGTCCAATCTGGACGTCCAATTTTCGATGACTTTTTCCAACATTTGTGGCCGTATATCGGCGGTAACACGGCGAATGTTGTCTTCTAAATGGTCAAGCGTTTGCGGCTTATCCGCATAGACCAATGATTTTACATAGCCCCACAGAAAATAGTCCAGCGGTGTTAAATCGCAAGATCTTGGAGGCCAATTCACAGATCCAAAACGTAAAATTAGGCGGTCACCAAACGTGTCTTGCAATAAATCGATTGTGGCACGAGCTGTGTGATATGTTGCGCCGTCTTATTGGAACCACAGCTCCTGGACATCAGGATTGTTCAATTCAGGAATGAAAAAGTTAGTAATCATGGCTCTATATCAATCACCATTGACTGTAACGTTGTGGCCTTCATCGTTTTTGAAGAAGGATTCCACCAGCCCATAAAGCGCACTAAACAGTCAGTTTTTCTGGATGTAACGGTGTTTCGACATACACTCGTGGATTAGCTTCACACCAAATGCGGCAGTTTTGTTTGTTGACGTAGCCATTCAACCAGAGGTACGCTTCATCTCTAAATAAAATTCGCTTTTGAAAATCGACCATTATTTTCGAAAAAAATTTGCACAATTTGAAAGCGTTGTTCAGGCGTGAGTCTATTCATGATGAATTGCCAAACCAAACTGAGAATAAATCACTTGACAGCTGTTAAATCTGTTGCCATCATGGAAAGGAATGCCAACTTAAACTTCTATACCTGGAAAAAAAACACTCTGTATTTTATAAATTGAGTAAATACTCATTTAGCGTTTGTCAAGCCTTAGGCCCCTAGAGCTCTCCCCCAAGTGATGCGGGGGTGTACGTTATGTCACTGAAATGTAGACACTTAAAGACGCTCTGTTCATTTGTTATAAACAGTCTCCCGACAATGCGCATTCAGTTGCTTTCTCTCAACGCTGCAGCAGCCCGCGCTTGATTGAAGAAGAAACTTTCAATTACAATGACAATAGCGGTAATTTGATGGATTATGAAGACGGATAATGAGAACCAAATTCTTTGGGAGTGGATAAAAATATGCATTGATCCAGCTTTCCAAACAATTGGAAAATCATTTTCTTACAATATATACCAATATTTTAATAAAGGAGCATACATTTCCAAAAAAGAGCTTCAATCATGTATATTTTGTTATAGTGGCATTTACAAAAAAAAAAAAAAAAAAAAAAAAAAAAACGACCTACAAACAAAAACTTATCTCTTACTTTGTGTTGCCAAAAAATAAATCAATTAAAATTGTATATTCAAGTGAGACGAAAGCGATTTTGAACTTACTCATCACAGGAAGATGAGCGCTTTGGATTACGATGAGTAGCAGTGAATTATGCATGTGCAATTTGGAAACGTTTCCGTCTATACAATGAGAAACTATATGTTTTTAAAATGTTTCCAAGAGTATATATATAATATTTAATTATTAATTTTTTTAAAAGTATTCTTACATACATTTCGTAAATAATTGGCTTTTTTTATAAATGAGACTTTTTTATGCGGTTCCTATCCAGAGCATAAAAACAGGTTCAACTGTATATTCTTTTTATGTTGCAGCAAAGACAAACACAAGAATATAATTAGTGTTATTCCTACGACGTGTGTGTAGTATTTAACTTAAATTACCGTAAAATCAGGCGTATAACGCGCACGTATACTTTCAAGCTAAATCTTGTAATTTTTAGGTATATTCGCCGTATAAAGCACATCCCCTTTTTAACGAAGGAATATCCCCTCTCTGAAATATTAATATGTGTTTATATATGCTATTAATATATGTTAAAATATATTTATGAATATAATTTATGTTTTTAAGTAATTTATTCGATGTATTATCCCAGACATTTGAAAATATAGTATACTTCTGGAACTGCAACCGTTCTTTTTCATAAGGCAAGTCATTTCTTTTAAATAAACAGTGTTTCGATACATCGAGAAGCAAATTTTTTTATGTCCATCGTTTTTGTTATTTTTAAAGCTATCGCTTCTATACGCTGCGTATAACACGCACCCTTAATATTCAATCTTATTTTTTGTGTTCAAAAGGCGCGTTATAAGCCAGATTTTACTTTAGTTAGCTTGCATTATTCCAGTAAAACAATTTTATACTTATTGCTATGTTACACATAGGTCGATAATAGCATAAATTTGAATTACATCTGTATTTTGATCCCGAATCTCTCAATAACACTTATTCTGTTCCTGAATCATCATGATCTAAGGATTTTCAAATGCAATTTTAGGTAAGATATTTATTTTTACAATTGATTTAGAACCCTTATCAAATATATTCAATAGGATTTCGTTCAGTATTATAAGCAACGAGAAGGAATGTTGGCAAGCCATAGAAATGGTTAATTATTGATCACTTTTAATAACATGTAAATTGTTTAGGGAATAGTTGACTGTATTTTTGGTGAATTCTGTACTCTCATAGTTATATTTAATTTAATTTTGAAAAAAAAACACATTTTCACTTTCCTGATTGTTTTCAAATATTCAAAAGTTCTTGTCTTAGCGTTTTAATGCTGTTCTTTTTGGGGAAGAGAGATGTTTTTTTACACTCAAAACATTGGGATGGAGTAGGTAGAACGCAAAAAATAGTACTGGAAATATATCAAACAATAATGGAAATGTACTAGAGAAAAACACAAGCAGCTTATAATAATTCTTTTCACATATTTTTGTGTTTTCTTACTAAATCTGCTAAGTAGAGTTCGATTTTTTTTTGTAAAATTACCAGGGTTAAATTGTGTTATATTGTAAACAAGAACAACACACACACACACAAATTTTATGGATACCTTAGGGGAAAAAATTCCAGAAATAGAGACTACGATCTATAACAGTCTAGATTTTAGCTACAAATACAAACAAAAGATAAAAGAAAAGTAGCAAATATTATTTATATCCGAAAATAATGTAATTTTCTTCTCATTCTCCTATTGATATTAAAAGCGGACATTTATTCTGTTTTCTCGTTTTACGTACTTGATTCAAGCAAAGGAAACGAAAAACTGGCTTTCGTAAACAGAATAATATATTTAAATTTTGAATCTTTAAGTAGCTCATGGGAAGAGAAGGGAAATATAATGATGTTTTGTTGAGTTCTGCGGTAGGATAAAGTTTTGCTTCAGAAAATGGTACCAGAGTTCATTACTTAATGTAAACAAAAACGAAAATACCAGTGCACAAAGTTATTTTTGCTCATGCATATATCTGGCTCTACATTTTTAACAATGAAAAAGTATATTTCTTCTGGAAACTACAAGGGGAACTTTGTAGTAAAACTGCTGATAAAAAATTCCATTTCGTTTTTCTTGTTCCATATCTGATCTTGTTCAAAAAATAAAATCCAAGATAGATATCTCGGTTGTGTTCTTAAAACAATGTTTAAAAAAAAAAACGTTCTGAGCCACTCGGCGCTGTATATTCTTTTCAAAAAAAATGTCTGTGAACATCAGATAAAAAGGTTAAATCCAAGCAATACTTTATACTTTTGCTTTGTTTTTAATGCATATTTTTTATCCCTTTTTAGTGCTCTATTTGGGAATATAATTGAAATATTTTGATTACAAAATAAATAAAAAAATGCTTTTAAGAGTGGGTTTAATAGAATGGACCATAATGAAGTATCCTTAAGGGGGTCTGGCGCATGAATTTTTGAAAAATTATCGGTTTTGACTTTTTTACATTTTTTAAAAGTGCAAACAGTCCTGCTTAAAATGATATATGAAATACGATAACTAAAAGTATTTTTATTTATTTTTTAAAGGAATCCACTCTCATTGACAAATTACAAATTCTTACTTTAAAGCATGTTTTCTCAAAATGCAATATTTTTACTTTTATGCACCTTTTTTCTCAAACAGTAATTAATGTAGGATCCTCAAATTTTCAGTGAGCATACTTTCAAGATATTTACAGATTTTAATGGAGGTAGTAAGATATATCTAGTGAACTGCTTTTGATAATGTATTTTAAACTGAATTTTTTAAAGAAAAAAATTGGCAGTTTTTAAAAAAATTAATAATTATTTTAATTTTTAACAACAAGACAAAACCCTCCATTAAAGTCTTATTGATAGTACTGTGAAAATTTCATCTATTAGTAGAAAGAGATTTCTGAGAAAAAGGTACATAAACTTACGTAATTTAACAAGGGCTTTTCGGAAGTGCCGGACCCCCTTAAAATTATAACAAAGAGAATATTGCGTTATTAACGTTATAATACTTGTTAGAATAAGAACCACAGAACGATTTTATTTAACAAAATAATTAAGATTTTTTTTAAATATTACTTTTAATTTCGTTTGATCTCTTGGGCATATTAACGCATACGATTAAATGTATGTATGTATGTTTTTTTGAATTTTTAGTGAAAAATTGAAGACTTAATGATACAATGATCATTTAGAAGATATTTTCTCTATTTTCTAATTTTTGTTAGCAGTCCACTTGAAGAATTTAGTATCATGATTAATCAAAAAACGTGCTTCTCTAACGGAGTAAATACAAATGATATGTTACACCTCCTTTCTTTGGTTTTTAAGTACACCACTTGAAATTTTTTAATTGATTTTAAGTGAATGAAGTAATCTTTGTATAATGCCATATGCGGTACATACGTATTATTTCATCGCACAATTTCATCAAACGAAGAGACAAATAAAAAAATGTCGCCAAAGTTCGTCACAACTATTTTCATTGTGTTCAGACGAGCACGTGAGAAAGGATTCAATATTGACCTTCGGAGAAGTTTTTAAATTTACAAAATTGGTACAAATACGTAAGTACAAAGTGTAGTTGCAATACAACAAAAAATGACATACATTGAATAAGGTATACATTTTTTTCGGAAAATATAGGCTTTATCGATTTTATTTAAATTTTTTTTCAGCAACAATCGTGAATGCTTTTTTTTTAAATTACATTTGAGAATTTCCATAATGATAACATTTTTCTAAACAATACTCTACTATGGTAGCAGATGTAACAGCTGACATAGAAAATTAAGAATTATGTTTATTTCTTATTTGTATTTCAGATATAATTTACTGTATATTTCTGCTTTTGTAAACATTTTTTCTGAGTAATCGCTTATTAAATCATTTTCTAACACTTCTTATTGTGAATAAAATATAGGCTTAGTTTTATCTGTAGAGTAAGTATTTTATTTTGTAGTTTTATCTGTAGAATAAGTATTTTATATTTTGTAGTTTTATCTGTAGCATGTATTTTTCTCTTTATAGTACTATTTGTAGAATATATTTCATTTTATGCATCTAATATTTTTAAACAGTTTGCATTCAGATACTTAAATCCAATGTTATTTTAAGCAAAGTGTAAATTAAATTCTTTCTTTTCTAAAAAAATATTCATTAAAATATTTAAAACTGATTTAATAAAAACGCAAATATTTTTTCTTATATATGTGAGAACTTATTTTAATTAATAATCATTGGTTACGTTTTGTAATAGAAATGAAAACTTATTTAATTTATTTTGTCAAATATGTCAGATTTTTTCAAGAAAATAATTTAAATATATTGGATTTACATTCATCAATTGAATTTAATGCACTATTATGTGTGCACTTAATTTCAACATAAGCCAGCAAATATTTTAACTGAAAATGTATTCCCTTGCAGATAAAATATTCAACGAAAATTTTCATCAAAAAATAATATATATTCTGTTTTATTTATATAATATTTTTCTGAGAAAGTGAAAATTTCTGACATAAATTTAAGTAGTATTACTTCCACGAAGTATATTCAATACATAAGTTTAATAGGATATTTTATTAGATGCAAAATATACTGAAGCATAATGCCATCGTATGTGCTCGTATTTTCAAAGTAAATAATAATACAAAAGAATTTACCCCTAAAAGTCAAATTTATGTTTACTCTATACCCCGTATTCTCTAGAAAGAAAAATATTCTTTACAACGCATGAATAATTTTTCTTCTTGTTTGAACATGATATACACAAAAAGCACGTCAGTATACGTAATGATATATTTAAATTTGAAACAAATAAGGAGCCGAAACTATCCAAAAACAAATACAACGAATAATTTCTTATATTTCCATGCACCAGTATGTTTAACCTGGAATATGTAAAAGAAAATTCATAAGGAAATATAAACTTTAGTTGGAATGGAAAATTATTTAACCATCGTATATACACTGCTCAAAACAATTAGGGGAGCAAGCAAAAAAGTGAAGAAAACCGTGTGAGACAGCCACGTATTGGCATACAATGCATGGTACACGCGTATTAATGCGCAATATAGAAAAAAGGCGCAAAAAATTTGGAATTAAGCTTTAATTCTTTGAAAATATGGAAAAAACACGAAAAGATGATTTAGGGTAACAATTTGGTTACATGTAAACGATAAAAAAAGGTACTGTTTAGACATGATGCATGAGTTTTAGTAGGGCGTGTGGTCTCCTCGAACAGCTAAGTTTGCTGCACACCTGTTTGCCATGGATGCGATGAGGTTATCGATCAGACTTTGGGGAATACTGTTCAACTCCTCAAGAAGTGCAATCTCCAAGCCTCGAACCGTAGCATGCGGCCTTGGTCGCGCAGCAATGCGTCGTCCGAGTATGTCCCAAACATGCTCGATTGGATTCAGGTCAGGAGAGCACGCTGTCCATTCCATACGCTGTATTGTTTCAGCTTCAAGCATGTTCTCCACCTCACGAGATCTATGCGGTCGGGCATTATCATCCTAGAAAACAAAGGCATCTCCAATGGCTCCAGCGTAAGGGATGACATGAGGTCGAAGTATCTTGTCTGCATACCTTCTGCCCGTCAAAGTGCCATTACGAATGATATGCAGGTCCGTACGTCCGCCTATGCTGATTCCACCCCATACCATCCAACTAGCTCTTCTGTATTGTGACCTTTCACGAACGAATTCGGGGTTATTTAGAGTGCCCCTGTCCCTCCATACAAGAACACGTCGGGTGCCACACTCTAGACTGAATCGGGACTCGTCCGTAAACAGCACTTGGCTCCAATCATGTTGCTCCCAATCTCGATGTTCAGCAGCCGATCTTCTTCGGGCCGCACGGTGGCGTGGCGTCAACGGAATGCAGAACATTGGCCTACGTGCATAGAGCCCTCCCTCATGAAGCCGATTACGTACTGTTTGGCTGGACACCCTTCGTTCTGTTGCCAAGAGCAACTGTCTTTGCAGCTGGGTAGCATTCTCTGTTCTGTTTCGACGGGCTGTTAACTGTATATACCGGTCATCAGTTGATGTAGTGGCGCGTGGCCTACCTGCCCCTGGTCGACGTCTAACATTTCCTGTTTCTTGGAATCGATTCCACAGCCTTGCAACAACACTTCTGGCGACTCCAACAGCGTCCGCGACATTACGTTGTGTTTGCCCGGATTCCAGTCTGCGTATAACACGCCATTCCATGGGGGGATTCCGGTAAATCACGTTGTTGAGACATTCTCAAGTAACCTTGTCTCAAAAAAAATATTGCACAATCTAACTTCACAGTTACGGCAATAAAACAGACGTTTTTGCAACATCCCGATTTCTGCCATTATCTCCTTTTTATGGTTTTTGACTTCATGAACTTGGATTTGCATATAAAGTTTTCTTTTTCCGTTTCCTGGTAGGCTTTACATTATGGATGATTCATTTTATGTTACTTATTGGTATACATCTTTGCTTATTTTTGTTAAAATCATGTGCTCCCCTAATTGTTTTGAGCAGTGTAGATTAATAGACTTCAAGAAAAAAAATATATTTACGCACAAAATAATGATTTGTTTGAACATACGTATTTATTTCCTCCAATTATTTTATGTAACCACGGAAGAAATTATTTAATGAATATTAAAATATAGAGCAGTGGTACTCAACCTGCAGCCCACCGGGCCTTTTTTTAGTGGCCCGGTCATGGCCCATTCCTCTGAAAAATGTATTTGTTTATAAAAATTTGGTGGGAATTTTTCGTTAAGAAATTAAATATATATACTTTATTTTTTGCTGTCGATGTCGTAACGGTGCGAATAGATATTTCTTTTCTGATTAGTGACAATATACAACACTGGTGTAGTGATCATTTTATGAGTGAAGCATATTTTTAACTATCTTTCGTATCTTGAAATCGAAAAATTTTCGAAGAAAATAGGTTTTCTTCATGACGATTGGGGAGTTGACTATTTTGTAGTGAAAAACAAGCATGGGTCAGTAATTGTTTGATTTGTCACGAAAATGTATTTAAAAATACCAATAAACGGGAATCGCTCAATGAGACCTTTCCTCGAAGATTTCTTTCGAGAGGAGATAAATAGGCTTTTTTAAATAGTCTTTAGAACAGCAAAAAAAAAAAAAAAAAAAGAGTGTTTTGTTGTTTGTGATGTCACAGAGGTAACAAAAGGAATCTGAGAAATGTATTATATAATTGGTAATCATACGAAATCGTTTACTAATACAGATATGAAGGAGTGATTCTTAAATGCTTCTAGTTTACAAAAGTTCATTGACAAAAATAAAAAAAATAATAAAATTAAAAAAAATAATTAAAAATAATAAAAATAGTAGTGTTGGTACTTTGATCAATTTTCCACCGAGATTGTCTGCTATATTTAGGTCTTAAAGCATCTCCCCCTTCCCCATTCATCCTCATGTTGCTACCTGCGTGAAATAGCTAACATACGCAGGCAGCAGGACATAAAAAAAAGTTGAGTACCCCTGGTAGAGAGACTTGTAATTTATGGGTAATTTGAAAATTATTTTGTCTGGGAAAGTTAGCATTATGGTTACATTCTTACGAATAATTTGCTCTTTTGATTCGACAATTTTTGCTGTAATTATGTTATTTCTAAAATGAATAAGATAAGAATATATTTATTCCAATCAATAGCATGCTTAAAAATTTCTCTTCGAGGGCGATGAAAATGTGTTCTTACGCTTTGTGTTTCTATATAACAGTATAAACGTAATTCTGTTAGTACAAGTTTATTCATTAAGTATAATAAATGCTCAAATTAAATAGAAAATCATAGCACATCAATATAAATAAAATAAGATATATCCAAATGTCCTATTCATCATTTCAACCAGCCAAATAATATTTAAAATAAAATCGCTTATATTACTGAAGTACTTGGTGCCCTTTATCTTATATCGAAATAACATATTTTAGATTCAAAATGATTTTTTACTAAATATGGTTGAGATATTTTTTTCCTCTTCTACTGTCAAACCTGCATGTAATACATCAACAAAATGAATAAAATATGCATGTAAACCTTAGAGGTTTTTACAGTTTTCTGTGAATTTGGGTCGCAATAAAAATGCAGAATAAACTATTATGTAATGCAAATATTTGTTAATTCCGTTAATCATTTGCATGTGAGTGTTGCTTATACGTTTCTTGTTACTTCCACATAATTATGCACACATTTCAGCAAAGTAATTTTCATAAAAATAAATTTTAATTGCATTATGATAAAACGGATGAGAATGTAAAACACAGTAGGAGATATTGTAAATTGTATGGACGTTGTAATTGAAAATGGTTAAAATGTATTTGAGAGGATATTTACAAAACACTCTAAAATAAATTCTATTATTGCTTTGGTGAGTATATAATAATTTGGTAATGTATTTAAATATAGGATGTTTAAATATACTTATTGGGGCATACACATTATATACGTCCTTTGTGTACAGCATTACTAATAATAGTTAACTATCGTAGACATCGTTAGTGCGATTCAATTCAGGTTTTTCTCAACAAGAACATACTCTACACTTGAAACATTATATTTCATACGGAAGCCGTAACAATATGAAACATATTTTCCAGCTAAACAAATGTTTTACAATTAAGTACATAGCTGTTAATATCTCAGTAATATTTACTGCTTTGATAAAGAATAATCTCTTCGATAAAATCCTAGAGTACGTGGATATACTACGTATTGGACATAAAAGGTATTTCGAAGAATCAATAACATGTTTTTATTATTGTTATCAATGCTGTGAGAAGGCATCTACCTTTATTGCAAGAATAATCTTAAGAGATAGTAGAAATGTGAGAACAACAATGATATTTCTTCATGACATAAAACGGATATTTTTTTCGATGTGTATTATATATATTAAGGAGATTATCTCGTTTTCGGAGATTGTGATGTTATAGATCTCCGTATTTATTTTCATTTGCTCAAATCTTTCACATTCCTGCTCATTTATCTCATTTCATTAAGTTATATAACGGAAACTCTGCATTATTTTCCTTTACGAAAAGGACTGGTTTCAATAATTGCAGAATTGTGTTAAATGGAGCAATTAAGTAAGGGACTAAACACTCATTAACAACAAATGTCAATTCTGTTCCAGTCAGTTATGTATAATACACTTCATTTTGTTCTTATTTTCTTTTTACGAATTTATATTTCTGATAATTGTGTAGTTTATTATGGACAACGATGATACAAGGCTTAATTTACTTTCACATATGCACTAAAAAGGCAATATATTGGACCCATTTCCTTCGTATGCTACTTCTGGTCACCAATATGTTATTGCTTTAGACATCGCATTAAGGTTTGATAGTTTCAAATTACAAAAAATGGTTGCAATACAGTGAATTCCTTTAAAAAACTAATTGTATAAGTATACCACTCAAAAGTTATTTTATGTACTCATTATTATCAATGTTGCTCATAGTGTAGAGGTCTCGAACTGATTATGAGTTACATGCTATGATTCACTCTCACTGTTGTTGCCCAGTGTTACATTATAATAGGCACGAAGCAGTTTAGAAGCCTCTATGGAAATGGACACCGTGCTTAGTTTAAGACAGTGTCCAGCTCCATAATGTTATCGTAGGTAGATGTTGAAGGATAATTGTTATCTTAAAAACATCCCTGCCATGGTTTATAGGGTTAAGACTTTTTGACTTTGGAAGAGTTCGAGTTGTTGCCTACCGTAATTGCGGTTTACCGGATCGCAGTATTGTAGCGTCCGATAAGGCCCCATAACCGTCATCGGAATAAGGAATCAAATTGTTCAAAATTATCATTCGGAACGCTCAATGACCCACTATCGGTAACAACCCAGAAGATAAATATGTTACCCTCAAGAATTTAATGGATCGTTCTGACATGTCACAAGTCTTGGGTCAAGAAATGAGATCATTTTCCAGACAATAAGTGTCGGCACGAGCAGTTAGATGATGTTTGCAGTAACATAGCCAGTTATCTTGGTGACCAAATATACGGGTACCTTTGACAATACATCTTATGCATAGCTGTCTGTAACCCAGGTGCAGTCGCTAGGGACACAGATTCACCGTAGGCTCACTAAATCTTTTATTTTGGATAAACTGTTTATTTGTTACCAATGCCCTCCAGTCAGTATCCTCCTATATTGGGCAGTCTTCATGGGAGCTAATATGTATTTGTCTCATACCTCCCTCATTTTGGGGAGTGACAAACGTTATTAATTATTATTTTTTTTAGTTTATTCCTTAAGAATCAATAATGCCCCCGGTGTGGAAAAATTATGAGTAGAGAAATTTGAACAAGCTTTATCAAAAATGCGTTACCCTGTGTTCTGGGAATGTACCAAGCCGCTCTTGAAAGAAAGCAGGTACATGAGTACTTAAGCGATAAATGAACAAAGCAGTAACAGCCTCTGAGAAGGAGTGATCCATTTGTGTAATGGTCCTGTTACTGGGTTTCGAATCCATTGATAGCGCGTTCTATACTCCGTTCTATGAGCATTCATTTTAAAGAAAAAGTGATCAATTTAAAACTATTATTTAAAGCAGTAATAATTATTCTTTATATTAAAATTTAGCCTTATACTTACTCTAAAAATTCATTAATAGTTGCATTTCCTAGGACATTTGCTCTTTTTCTTTTACTTCTTTTTTATTAATTTATTTATTTTAGCGCTTTGAATAAACTAGATTTTTGTTTTAATACCCATTGGTAAGAAAACGTTTGTCACGAGAAATTGGAAAAATGGATTATAATATTCAAATTTCAATTCCCAACAAAGAAATTATTATTGTAAAATAATGAATATTTTTTGTTGTTTATAATAAATTTTACATCAATTTTTTTTCCATTTTTCCATAACAAATTCTTCCTTTTGTCAACCGTTCTCTTAATTTACGAAGCACGGAAAGAAACAACTGCAAGAACCAAATGTTGAAACTTTTCTATCATTTTGAATGTTATCCTTATAGAATGTGAAAGTACATAATGAGTGTTTGAAAAATATTTTTCATTTTTGAAAAATTCTAAGAGTATATGTATATATATATATATATATATATATATATATATATATATATATATATATCATGAATCAGATTAAAAGTTAGAAAAAAAAGGAAGACCTTTATTCAATCATTTCTACATTTGTTCTGACGCTGAGAGCAGGGAGTAAAAAAGCACGCCACGGTTTCGTTTAAATGGATAACACTTGAAAAACATGTGAAAAGTAGGGCGAATTTTACGTAGGTACTTGAAAGTTAATGCTGACATATGTTGACTATTAAATCTAATACGTTTATTGACTAGGCCATATGTACGGAAGAAATAAATGCGTGATTATTTTGATACTTAAGGATATGAACTGCGAAAGATGAGTCAAGTGCTGGATAAGGAATTTAGTTTTTAATCTAATTATATTATCCTTACGTATATATATATATATATATATATATATATATATATATATATATATATATATATAAGAAATATGTATTATATATCAAAAACAAGAAATAATAGATAAAGAACATGACAAGAAATAGCGTAATAAAAATATAAAAGCTGAACATGAAGAACAAAATTATAGAGAAATAAAAAAAAGAAGAACCTAGCGAGTCGAAAGCAATTTCGGACATAGGACCGAATAAGTGGGGTTAAACTAGTTTGAAGGCGCCAACCTTCCGCCTTTGCAACTCGGTACGAAATCCAAATAAAATAAAATAAAAAAAAATTCAGAGTATGGATAACTCAGAGAGCATGATAAAACCACTCACTACTTTTATGTAACAAACTCTCCCAAACTCTTAATGCAGAAAAATCACAAAATATTTACCTAAGAAAAGTAGAAAAATTCTAAAACAATTACATAAGAAAAGTATCTTTCAAAAAATAATTTAACAAAATTTCTTTACTCACAAAGCTTTTACGAAGAGAATCAAGGGTCTTGACATCAATAAAAATCAATTATTCACCAAGTTAAAAAATTCGAAAGTACATAAACACATCTTTTGAGCTAACTTTTAAACCAGCCAGCAAAGACAGATATAAAAAAAACGACAATCAAATATGGTAGAATTTGAATTGGTTGATTGTCAAAAATGTAAATTTACAAGGCTCTAATTTGGTTGGTTGTCAACAATGTGTAAGATGTTCAAGATGTGTGTGGAAAAAATGTAAACTGTGATATGAGTGTTATGATATAATCTTCACAGCAAGACCGCTAACATGCTGACTTTGAAATCATATTGTTGTGTGATGGTTTTGGAATTCGAAGTAGCAAGACGGTTAATGTATTTGTGATGAATATAAGTTCTTAAGAAATTAAAAGGGTATTCATGATCTAAACAACATTGAAAATGTTTTTTATATTATTGTATTTATCTATTTTGTGGGTAGTTAAGTTATCATTTCTAAATGAAAAATTCAAAATGATATTTCTTTAAATTGATATATGAAAATTACTGTTCCATACGGGAATTTTAATTATATGGAACTTAAACGAATCTCTTTTGTCAAAAATGTTACTGACTACATTATTGTTAATAAGATGCAAGTCTAAATCCAAGAAATCCACCATATTAGAGCTGAAGTTAGTTTTAAAGAGCTTGAGATAATCAGGGTAGAACGTAATATTTGGTTTGTATTCACTATTTTTTACCAAAAATTATTATATCATCTATATAACGATAAATTAAGTAAGAATCATTTACAACATAATCTATTTAAAAAAAATGTAAATATAGGTTCGCTAAACAATTACTAGCTGGACCACCCGGAGGTAATCCTTTGATCTGTTTATAAAGATTCTGATTAAATGTAATAAAATTTTCTTTTAATGCGAGGATAACAAGAATATCACATTTTTCTTTTTTCATTGAAGTATATAATTCATATTTATCATAAATTAACCGTAGAACCTTAATCATATCGTCAATATCTATAGAATAAAAAAGGTCATCGAATTCAAAATCATGCATGGAAAAATTAACATATCCTTAGTAACTGTAGCAATCTCTAAGTTATTTTTAATTATTGCCGCGTTTTGTAAATTATCAATTAGATTTTGAAGAAGAGATTGTAAGATCTTCCCAGACTTCGTGATATATGTATTGTATCCATTAGTGATACTACGGAATTTTATAAGGATTTTATAAAATTTTGGTGTTAAAAAAATACTTGGATATTTAATATTATTTAGATGACTATTCAGTCTTTTGTTGAAAGCTAAAAAACGATTATCATCTTCGCTATTGTGAATTGATTTTTGAAATGATTTATTATTTAAAATGTGGTTATTTAATATTTTACTGTAAAAGTATTTACAAATTATGGCATCATTAGCAGAGAAGTTATCAACATATATAATCGCGAAGTCATTTTGGATATTTTCTATTGATGATTTAAGATCTTTATACATAATTTCATTTTCAACAGTGAAATCTAATTCCCGAATTTCTGTTGCTACATAAGATCTAATTTGATTGAATGCTTCAATTGGCATTCCGTATTTAATTGCCATTTTAAGGAAGAATTTATCTAAATCTTTTATGATTTGTTTCATAATGTTAGATTTAGTTTTTGTGATCATCAGTCTAAAACCGGTACCTTTTTTTCATAAAATTTCTTAACAAATCATCTTTCACGATGCTAAGGTCTCCTGTAACAACGTGCTGATGATAATCATCAATATTGTCTCGATATAGATTGCATTTACGTGATTCTGAACTTAGGAGTTCCGAGATTTGATTATAATTAAATATAAATCTACCAAATTTTTTGTTGTATTTGAAAACCTTTTTAATAATAATATTTTTAAGAGGAAAAAAGGATTGATATTTTTGAAATATACTTGAAAAATTAATTTTTTTAAAGGATTTATTCATAAATATAATAATGTACAATATTCTGTAGAGTAATTTTCACTTGGATCTAATTTAATATTCAATTTTTGTACTAAATAGTTATTAATGTCTCGAATCATATGCATACCATGAGAATCTCGAAATTTATATCTGCTTAAAATATCGGTCATAATATATATATTTATATATATATATATATATATATATATATATATATATATGTGTGTGTGTATGTATATATATGTATATATATATATATATATATATATATATATATAAATATATATATATATAAATATATATATACATATATATATATAAATATATATATATATATATATATATATATATATATATATATAAATATATATATATATATATATACATATATATATAAATATATATATACATATATATATATAAAATATATATATATACATATATATATAAATATATATATATATATATATAAATATATATATATATATATATAAATATATATATATATATAAATATATATATATATATATATATAATATATATATATATATATATATATATATATAAATATATATATATATATATATATATATATAAATATATATATATATATAAATATATATATATATATATATATATATATATATATATATATATATATATATATGAATAATAAATGTGAGCTTTATCAAATAACAGAAGGTGCATCCATTCATACTTGGTGGTGATTTCAATAATGATTTCATGAAAGATCAATGATAGAGATTAGTACAGTTTTTAAACTGAGAGATTAATTTGGATTTTGTTTCTCGTAGAGCACTAGGAATGACTAAGTATGTAAAAAAACAATTAATGTGACGCTATCACGATTCGTAAATTATATATCTACCGAAGTTCAAACATCATACTTCAATTGCCACTAGCCACTTGTCACAATGATTATTAAGGGCGAGAGTATTAATGTAATCAACACTCAAAATGATATTAATAATGAAGTGCATTAACCTTCTTAGCACAATGTACTCACATAATATGCGTAACATATATTCCTGTAACATAATAGATGTATATTATATATATATATATACATATATATATATAATATATATATATATAATATATATAATACATATATATATAATATATATATGTATATAATATATATATATACATATTTATTTATATATATATATATATATATATATATATATATATATATATATATATATAGCTTTGTTCATTTTCCTTGTGTATTTATCTTGTTTATATAAAAATATTATGCCAACTTCTGATTTTGTGCCTATAAAGTAATCGTGGATATGTTGCTTATGACTGGATTAGATTTTATGGAATTATTGCTCATTATTTCACTTTATATTATTGTGATTGAAAATTTTTTTGCTAATAATATTTTATTTGGGTCTTTTCAATGTACCTTTAACTTTTAAATAACTATGAATTTGAAAAATAACAAGTTTTATGCGACTGGCAATTTGTTATACCAGGGTATGACATTGCTCGGTGTTACAGTATAAAGGTATCTGTACCATCGTCATCCATTTACCATTTTATGAGTTCTTATATAGATATTTGGTATATACACTGGCCTCAAAAAGTTAAGGTACAACATGTTTTTCGAAGCTCACCATAAAAAAAATGACAGTAACAATAAAATGCATAGTTTACATGAATGATAATAACGAACTTTAAAAACATTAATGCAAAAACGATTGCTACCACTGTTATTTTTTAGAAAAGAACGTATATTTATGAGTGAGAGAAAAATATGCAAATATCAAGCTTTCGTACTTTTGTGTGTAAGTTGTGTTGATTTTCAACAGTTGTTGGCAGTTTCGGTGACAATAGTCAATAGAGTTTAGAAAATGTCTCAGAGACGTCGTTTACCCAATTCGTTAAGGTAGCGGGCAGTTGGATGGATGGAAATGGGATTGTCGTAGGCTGATGCTGCTAGACGGCTCAATGTGTCTCGTAGTGTTGTTCAGCGACTTTGGGATCAATACCAATCCGAAGATTCTGTGTCAGAAGACCTGTTCAGGCCGACCACGAGCTACAACACCTGCAGAAGACCGTTTTCTAGCTCTTTCGGCACGAAGGAGAAGAACCACTACTGTGCCGCAGCTCGTTGCAGACCACTTTCAAGCATCAGGAAGAAGAATCTCCGCTATTACGGTGCGAAATCGTCTTCACAATGCAGGTCTGTATGCAAGAAGACCAGTTGTGTGCGATCCCCTCGAAGGACGACAGCGAAGGAACCGCTTATGTTGGGCAAGAGAACATGTTTCTTGGACGCAGCAACAATGGGCTTCTGTGCTGTTCACAGACGAGTCAGATTTACAATGGAGAGTGATTCAGGGCGTCTACTGATCTGTAGGGAACAGCGCACTAGATACCATCAATCCAACACTGTTGAAAGACACAGCTATAGAGGTGGTGGAATCCTGGTTTGGGCAGGATCTCGCTCGGTGGCCACACTGACCTGCATGTGTTCCATGGAGAATAACCGTAACTGGTCTTAGATATCGGGATGAGATCCTTGATCCATATGTCCGCCCATATGCTGCTGCTATTGGTAACGACTTCAATCTGATGGATGATAATGCACGACCTCACCGAGCTCGGATTGTTGAGGAGTATCTGGAGGATCACGGTTTTGGAACGAATGGAATGGCCTGCTCAATCTCAGACCTGAATCCGATAGAACATCTTTGGGACTATCTTGGCAGAGGGTTGCTGCTTGAAATCCTCCTCCTAAGGTCGTTACATGGGCTGAAACAAGGCTTACTATGTGTCTGGTCTTCGCTTTATTCCGGTGTCCGACAACAATAAACAGCATGGGAAATCGATGCCGCCAATGCATTCAAGTTAGGGGTGGACACATTCCTTATTAGAACCCATTTTTGTATTGTTTTTATGCCATTTTACCACATAACACTGTGATGTGGTGTTTTCTCCAAGAATGGACTTTTCCGCAGAGATTGCTTTTTTTGTTATAAATCGTTTTTGCAATACACTTATACAAATTTCTATGACGCATTCAATAAAAAACTATTTAATGCACATATCCTCCAAATTTTTTGTTTCTACATTCATTCATTTGCAAATTAGACACAAAAACCCGGTTGTACCTTAACTTTTTGAGGCCAGTGTATTTAAGTATGGCTTTAGATAGTTGTGGGGATGGGCACAAAAGTTCTGAGTTGGCATATAAAAAAACTATAATTTTTTTGAAAAATACAAAAAAATGTGTGAATTGTTTTGATAATTAGAATTTTTATGCTTATCCTTCTGTTTCTAAACATTGTCATGTTAGAATTTTTAAAACTCGAATTTTTTGGAACTCTAAATATAAGATTTTATCTCGTACAGCAAAACAAAATATTCATGTTTTCGATTGTATAAATAAAAATCAAAGAGATAAGGGTTTTAGTAACATACTAGAAACTAGGCTTTTCAGAGATATTCATGTTTTAAAACTAAAATTTAGATCTTGCACTGATAAAAGATGCAAGGAGTGTGGCATGATGAGTGGGGAACAGTTGGATATGGATGCAGGTTATATATTTTGTAAGACTTTTAACTGTGTTTACAAAATGACATGCAATATCTGAAATTCGCTTACATAGGTCAGACTTCAAACACTATCAATACTAGATTAAATCAACATAGGTCTGATACAAGGAAATTTGATCGCAACAAAAAACAGGCTAAGATTGAGATATGACACTTTCATAAACATGGATTCAATAACATAACTGTACATATACTTAGAATAGTTCCAAATATTAAACAAAGATTATGGTTCGAAAACTTTTTTATAGGTTCATTTAGATAATATTATCCTTATGGTCTGAATGTTATCTGGAAAGGTGAAAGTGTCTTACTAACTTTTAAACAAAAATCCGAGAATTCATTAAATATTCCGAATTTTGATAAATCTATTGATAATAGTAATAATATTGGTTTAGCGAGAATTTCAAGAGCTAAACGTAGAAAAAGAGTTACTAGAGACATGTCAACCCTCAAGAATTCTATGTTAGAATTAGCTGTTAAATTTGATGATAACTACAACACATGCTTAATTAAATCGTTTATGTTTGGCATGAATAAAACTGAAATAAAAATTATGACAGATATTTTAAGCAGATATAAATTTCGGGATTCTCATGGTATGCATATGATTCGAGACCTTAATAACTATTTAGTACAAAAATTGAATATTAAATTAGATCCAAGTGAAAATTACTCTACAGAGTATTGTACATTATTATTTATGAATAAACCCTTTAACAAAATTAATTTTTCAAGTATATTTCAAAAATATCAATTATTTTTTCCTATTAAAATATAATTATTAAAAAGGCTTTCAAATACAACAAGAAACTTGGTAGATTTATATTTATTTATAATCAAGTCTCGGAGCTCCTAAGTTCAGAATCATGTAAGTGCAATCTATATCGAGACTATATTGATGATTATCTTCAGCACGTTGTCACAGGAGACCTTGGCATCGTGAAAGATGATTTGTTAAGAAATTTTATGAAAAACGGTACCGGTTTTAGATTGATGATCACAAAAAATAAATCTAACATTATGAAACAAATCATAAAAGATTTAGATAAATTCTACCTTATAATGGCAACTAAATACGGAATGCCGATTGAAGCTTTCAATCAATTTAGATCTTATGTAGCAACAGAAATTCGGGAATTAGATTTCACTGTTGAAAATGAAATTATGTATAAAGATCTTAAGCCATCAATAGAAATTATCCAAAATGACTTCGTGATTACATAAGTTGATAAGGTCTCTGCTAATTATGCCATAATTTGTAAATACTTTTACAGTAAAATATTAAATAACCACATTTTAAATAATAATTCATTTCAAAAATCAATTCACAATAATAGAGAAGATGATAATCGTCTATTAGCTTTCAACAAAAGACTGAATAGTCATCTAAATAATATTAAATATCCAAGTATTTTTTTAACACCAAAATTTCATAAAAGCCCTATAAAATTCCGTAGTATCACTAATGGATACAATACATATATCACGAAGTCTGGGAAGATCTTACAATCTCTTCTTCAAAATCTAATTGATAACTTACAAAACACGGCAATAATTAAAAATAACTTAGAGATTGCTAGAGTTAAAAAGGATATGTCATTTTTTTTCATGCATGACTTTGATTTAGACGACCTTTTTAATTCTATAGATATTGACAATATGAATAAGGTTCTACAGTTAATTTTTAATATAACTGAATTAAATAATTCAACGAAAAAAGAAAAATTTGATGTTCTTGTTAACCTCGCATTAAAAGAAAATTTCCTTGCATTTTTGATCAGAATCTTTATAAACAGATCAAATGATTAGATCAGGGTGGTCCAGCTAGTAATTGTTTAGCGAACCTATACTTAAATTTTTTTGAAATTGATCATGTTGTAAATGATTCTTACTTGATATATCATTATATAGATGATTTAATAATTTTTGGTAAAAATAGTGAATACAGACCAAATATTACGTTCTACCCTGATTATCTCAAGCTCCTTAAAACTAACTTCAACCCTAATATGGTGGATTTCTTGGATTTAGACTTGTATCTTATTAACAATAATGTAGTCAGTAACATTTTTGACAGAGATTCGTTTAAATTCCATATAATTAAAATTCCTGTATGGAATAGTAATTTACATATATCAATTTACAGAAATATCATTTTGAATTTTTTATTTAGAAATGATAACTTAACGACTCACAAAATAAATAAATACAATAATATTAAAAAAAAATTTCAATGTTGTTTAGATTATGAATACCCTTTCAATTTCTTTAGAACTTATATTCATCACAAATACATTAACTTTCTTGCTACTTCGAATTCCAAAACCACCACACAACCATAGGATTTCAAAGTCAGCATGCTAGTGGTCTTGCTGTGAAGATTATATCATAACACTCATATCGCAGTTTACATTTTTTCCACACACATCTTGAACATTTTACACATTGCTGACAACCAACCAAATTAGAGCCTAGCAAATTTACATTTTTGACAATCAATCAATTCAAATTCTACCGTATTTGATTGTCGTCTTTTTTATACCTGTCTTTGCTGGCTGGTTTAAAAGTTACCTCAAAAGATGTGTTTATGTATATTCGAATTTTTTAACTTAGTGAATAATTTATTTTCATTGATGTCAAGACGTTTGGTTTTCTTCGTAAAAGCTCTGTGAGTAAATAAATTTTGTTAAATTACTTTTTGAAAGATACTTTTCTTATGTAATTGTTTTATATATAGGATATTTCTACTTTTCTTACGTAATTATTTTGCGATTTTTCTGCATTAAGAGTTTGGGAGAGTTTTTTACATAAGAGTAGTGAGTGGTTTTATCATACTTTTTCCATACTCTGAATTTTTGTTTATTTTATTTTATTTGGTTTTTCCTACTGAGTTGCAAAGGGGGAAGGTTGGCTCCTTCAAACTAGTTTAACCCCACTTATTCGGTCCTAAGTCCGAAATTGCTTTCATACTCGCTAGGTTCTTCTTTTTTGTTGTTTCTTTTTTATTTCTCTATAATTTTGTTCTTCATGTTCTGCTTTTATATTTTTATTACGCTATTTCTTGTTATGTTCATTATCTATTATTTCTTGTTTTTGATATATAATACATATTTCGTTCATATATATATATATATATATATATATATAGATAAATAGATAGATATAGATATAGATATAGATATACACTGCTCTTTGTAAAAATGCAACACCATGAAGGAATCATTAGAATTAAATGAACTTTGCAGCAAATGTCGGTAAGATGATGTTACGTAAAATAGTGAAGTTTCAGAGCCACTACGCATGCGTGGTGAACACAGCGATCTCTGAACTGATGCCGGAATCCTGTAAATAGAGGGCTGTAGCTGGACGTTGAAAATATTTATTGATTAATTGTTAGTAGCAAATATTTAGTGAAACTTTAGTTTACCTGCAAAACGAAATACGTAGAAATTCCATTAACTTACGGAGTTTGAGTGGTGAGATTGATGGCCTTCGAGAAGGATCATTTTCCTGTCACACAATAGGAACTCCTGTGCAACGAGACAGTTCCACAGTGATACGAGTTTGGAAGAAGTTGACCGACGAGCACCGAACAACTCGAAAAACTTGCAGTGGTCGTCAGTGGGTGAAGGTCAGCCTTACTCCATGTCACGTCGTATGGCAGCACATATTGTAGCGCGTGGGGTCTACACCAAATACTGATTTCAGATACTTAATATTGTTTTTTTTTGCTTTGAAAATTTCATTTAATTCTGATGACTCCTTCTGATGATTCTTTCATATTTTACAAACAGCAATAATATATATATATATATATATATATATATATATATATAAATTTAACGAATCAATATGAAACCTCTAAATAGAAAAATAAATTATAAGACTTTTATAAATTCTCTTACAATATTTCCATGTAATACTTTTAGTATTATATAAAATTCATTTTTTTTCGCTGTTTGCATACTATTTAATCAAAAACAACGGTATTTAAAAAACCAAATTTCAGTGTTGCTTTTAAACCGCCGACACACACAGTTTTTTTTTTTTTTACAATATTAAGGTACTTCGAGGACTGAGTACCCTGCACAACCAAATATTTTCTATAAACCATCTTCATTTTTCCACTTTGAACGAATTAGTAGGTTTGATTACTCATTATTGTCCATAAATGTAAAAAAAGAGCAGGATATAATAAAGAAATGGGCATTTGCGATTTCTTGTGGATACAGATAAAACTGATCAAGATAGGGAAGGACCTGCTGAAATATTGGATATTAATCGTGATAGAGAAAGTAAATTGGAAAAAAAGCCATGAACAGGAGCAACGTTTTAATCGAGAGGAAGATTTTCAAACGTTACGTAAAAGACCGCGTCAAGAAATGTATGAAGCTACAAAAATGTACCACATGACACAACGCACCCTGTCAAAATGATGGAAGCATAGGAAAGTTCAACATGCTATTTGCCGATTATCAAAGGGAAAAAAACTACAAGAACCAAATATAACAGTTTTGCATGTGTATCATTCCAGTAATGTTAAAGAAAAGTAAATGTGATTTGTTGTTAAAGCCACGTACGTTTTGAAACATTTTATTTCAGTTTGGTTGGAATTGTTCTCAAATTATCAAAAAAAAATTAAAAAGTTCTTGAATGTAAGTAAGTATACTTTCTATTAAGTAAATTATTCATAATAATTATGATTTAAATCATGTACAATCAAAATACCAATAATAAAAGGAATGTGATGACTCCATCACCTCGTGTTGCCATTAAAGTTGGTACCGAGTGCCCGACTTCTCCCTAGTTAACGACGAACCTGAAAGCGTGAATATCAGGACGCCAGTGTTTCAGACGAAGAGAGAGGTCCCCACCCCCGTCTGTTTGCAATTTGTATTGTCATTCAGTAGGCCTGTTACATGAAATGTTAAAACATGGTACTACAGCTTTTCTCAAACTGTAGGGGGGGCATGCATATTGAAAAGTTGAAAACAAAAGACTATTTAAAAAAGCTATTAATTTACTGAAAATAAAAAAAAAACAAAATACATTCTGACATAATAAAAAATAAAATACGCATTTACCCTGACATAGGGTGTTTTTTTAGACGTATAGAAATTTAAATTGCAATAAAACAACGATATATTATTCGATTGACATGATTTTTTTTATTCGAAAGATAATCTTGTGACATTACATTTTAAATATGATTTATGGCATAGGACTGCCACGGCTGGCTCGGATGTAGTCAAATCTGGGTGTCCAATTTTCGATGACTTTTTCCAACATTTGTGGCCGTATATCCTCAATAACACGGCGAATGTGGTCTTCCAAATGGTCAAGCGTTTGTGGCTTATCCGCATAGACCAATGACTTTACATAGCCCCAAAGAAAATAGTCTAGCGGTGTTAAATCACAAGATCTTGGAGGCCAATTCACAGGTCCAAAACGTGAAATTAGGCGGTCACCAAACGTGTCTTTCAATAAATCGATTGTGGCACGAGCTGTGTGACATGTTGCGCCGTCTTGTTGCAACCACAGCTCCTGGACATCATGATTGTTCAATTCAGGAATGAAAATGTTAGTAATCATGGTTCTATACCGATCACCATTAACTGTAACGTTGTGGCCTTCATCGTTTTTGACGAAGTACGAACCAATGATTCCACCAGCCCATAAAGCGCACCAAACAGTCAGTTTTTCTGGATGTAACGGTGTTTCGACATACACTTGTGAATTAGCTTCACTCCAAATGCGGCAGTTTGTTTGTTGACGTAGCCATTCAACCAGAAGTGCGCTTCCTCGCTAAACAAAATTCGTTTATGAAAATCGGGAACAACGACAATCTCGTTTTTGTGCCAATTCGATGAATGTACGCCTTGCTTGATGATCGTTTTGATGAATTGCCAAACCAAACTGAGAATAAATCACTTGACAGCTGTTAAATCTGTCGCCATCTTGGAAAGTAATATCAACTTAAACTTCGATACCTAAAAAAAAAACCCTGTATAATACACGTATAAATGCATCAGTGTAACACTATGTCTTTGATAATTAATTTAACAATATTGTTGAGAATAAGTTTAATAATTACCATTGACCCCATGAACTTGTCATATATAAAATAATGCACAAAAAACAACCCTTATCTGCCGATTTAAAGTAAAGATTTGCTCCCTAAAGCAACCGTTTCCCATGTAGGTGTGCGTACGTGGGGAGGGGGGAGTATAAATATTTATATATAAACAAATCCTCAGAAATAAATAAATACTTAGCAAACACTGTCAAGTATATATATTTCATTGCATTCTAAAACCTTTGGTATAATTTTATGAATTGGAGTGCATAGAAATATGCTTCTTCGGATAAACTATTATATGCGTCCAGGGCAATCAATGCTTTGGCTAAGCGAGATGCTTATATACGCCGATGGCACTTAAAAATTAAAATCGTATATTGTAGCTTTGTGTTTAAGTATAATGTTATTGAATTCAATGCATTGTTATTGTCTGGATGGTGGCGCAATGAAAATTCTGATTGAATATTGGGCCACAAATATTGAAATTTGAGGGAAGTACTGCGTTAAGATTGATACAAGTCTGATTCACCACTTGTTTCTAATGACGTCACTTCAAAGTGTTGTCCCTTGACCGTGATTCAATCCTTTCTTTTTTCCTTGCGAAATTTTTTCGTTTCAACAAATAAATCCACGGCCACATTTTGTTGGTATTCTATGGACCTGCCTTGATAAAGTTAACGATTGGCTGCTGCCCTGGATAGCGCGTTTTCCAGGTGTCCCACCAAAAGGGAAATGTCTGTTCAATTGTTGTCGAACGACTGATTCGTCACTAAACATCAGTCACTACAGATGATTAACTGATACATTTTGTTGAAGCTTCATCAGTTGTGTTATCAGTACATCTCATCCAATCTCTGTTAAACTCAATATTTAGGAGATCCTTACTACAGTCGATGAATTGTGGCAAAATGTTGAAGTTTCAGGGGCAATTGCCTCAATATATTTCATCTCATCTGTGTTCAATCCTGTGTTCGATTCCCATATATAAGATGTTCCAGCTGTCAGAGAGATATGATCTTCCTTATTTTATGAAAATTTCATCAAAATAATGGTTTTTTAGGGCTTATCTTCTAATCCTCTAGGGGAAATATTTTAGTGATTTTTCAGAGAGTAATTCAGTAGCTTTCAATCACTACTTCATGTACGTATTTTGAAATAGTTTTACACCATAAAATTTATTCGTCACAAAATTTCTTCTACAAACAGTATTTTAAAAATAAATAGATCCAGTACAACCTAGATACAGTTTCTAAAATCATATTTGAAATATAGATATGATTTTAAAATTGTATTTTTAGTTAGCTATAGGGAGCAATTTTTATTTAAACATTAACGAGTTCAAGCAACTATAATATTAGAATTATATATTTATTGAAAAATGTATAGGAAACAATTAAAATAATCTTACAAAAGATATTTCAAGAGATTTCTTAACAAAAATATCAATCTATAAAGCTTAAATATTCCCCATCTATTCTAGTTAAATATTAATATTTAAGATAATATATTTCAAAAGATAAGTGTAATATAACACAACAAAAACAGTAACTAACAAACAATCTTTAAGTAGTTTTAAATAACTCTATTTTCATTTTAATTTAACGAGTTTTCTTCTAAGTCTACTTTTATTTCCTCATATAACCAAGCAGGGAATTTATGAGTCCTTAACCGTAGTTTCTACTATCCCAAAGTATCCACTTAAAACAATAATGCACTTTACTCCAAATGAAAATTTCTTCATCTCATTTCCTATAAATTTTCCAAAATCATCTTCATTCAGAATTCTTATCTTTTAAAGCCGTTGTGTAAGTATAAATCCAAATGTTTTACTTGGAACTCTGAAGGGGGGGAAAAGAAAAAAAAGAAATAAGGCCCTTTTTTGATAAAAGCTTTGAAGTTCGTGCCCCAAAAAGGGAAAGATTGGATCTACTTTTTTGTTATCTGTGTGGTAGCTCCAGGCAAATTGGATTGTTTCGCCGCAAATAAGAAGGGAAAAGCGAAATAAGTGCTTCAATGGAATTATTTCCATCGGTATGGTACGTGAATTTCATCCAGCGGGTCTTTTGCTGCCATTGATTTTATTTTTGAAATGAATGAACCTTGAAAGTGTATAGGTACAGTTCAGTTTCAAATCCTACTGAGACAAATTACAAAAATAGGAATGTCAATAAACGTTTTAGTTAACCCCTTAACAACACACACTAATAGTCAATTTTCTTACCCAAAATGTTTTTAAAATATGAATGTATTTTTTCTGTATATAACTTAATGCGACACTTAATAGAATGAGAAAATTGAATAATTTTATTTTAATTTCAAATTTTAAAGTTGTAATACCATTTTTTTAGTTTTCTAAGTTTTGGAACACCAAAACGCTTTATTATTTATTTTCGTAAGTATATTCTACGTGCTATGAAGATTTTCCTATGCATCTTAGAAAAAAATTGATGTTCATACTTTTGCAAGAAATTGAGAGTTTTGTGTTTGTGAAGAAATGTGGGTATATGTATGTTCCTCTGAAGAATAACCAAATAATCAGCTGACAGTTCTCTACCTCTATCCTAATTTAATTATTCCTTTCACAAAAAAAGTGTTTTTGCTGTACATAATTTCAAAAACTGACGGTCTGAATGCGAAAGTATAGCAAAGAGTAAATTTATGCCTTCATCAAAGATATGTTCCAGGTTTTCATCCAAAAAATTGCCAGATGGAAAACATTAAAGTACATCAAATTTTCAAAACCCTATCACTAAAAATGTTACCATAAGAATAGATATACACATAAATCAAAGTGAGAAAGAAAGTTTTAGTTCCTGTACGTTATACACGCTAACCACAGTTGTGGACAACTTGCAGTAGCCCATACGATATACTGCATATTGGTTAAAGGATTAAAACTTAATAGTTTCTTTTTACAAAGCAAGATGAACAATTAACAAAATAAGTAAAAAATGCCTTTTTTTCAAAAGAAAGTCTAAAATCAAGCACTTACATTCTGTTCAATCCACACAAACACAATTTATTCAACCTATTTGAGTGTATTAAGACGAATTTCCCTAGTTCAAAATATGATTTGTGGACGTGGTAGCCGATTTGTATAGGTATGGGATTGTGGCTTGCCTAGTCCCGAGTTCAAGCCCATTACCACTAAAGACCCGCCGTGTAGGGCAGCGATTCACGTTAAATCTGTCCAGAGCTCAAACGTCATCCCGTTGGTGTGGTGTGGTATCAAGAAAAGGAAGGTGCCAGCTCAGATGTTGTCCTCGTCACTTGACCATGGTTCAAAATTAAGTGATCCAACGTCAAAAGCCCTCGTGTAGCTGAACACTGCAACGTTAATATTCAATCAAACCATGATTTGAATTTCGAGTACATTTGTAAATCTATGATTAATGCAACATTATATATATATATATATAATATCCTAATTTATCGTTTTTAAAGAAAAATGTTATTTTACCTAAATCAATCATTATTTTAACGAAAAACCTTGTTCTTTTGTAGCGTAATAATAAAAGATTTTTTTTTATTTTTAAAAATTGAAATTGAATACTCAATTTTTAAAGAAAGATGCAAATTAGGAAACTTTTAAATATCAGAACTTAGAGTAAGCGGAATGGTAATTAGAGGAATGTAAACATAATCCATGGTTCAAGCGCGAAGAAGTTTTGGAAAACGGTACGTGGCGACTAGCAGAAATGATACGTGATGGAGATACATTGAGTCAAGATGCATACCATTGCACTCGAGTAATTACACGCCTTCATCTAAGATTGTTGTGATCGCTTCTTCAGACTACAACAAGGTAGGATTGACTATTTTATTTTAGGATAAGTGATAGTATTGGAATTGAGTTTAGGCGATTCAGTAATTGACAGCGGTCCGTGTTAGGCTAATTTGGTGTTATATATATATATATATATATATATATATATATATATATATATATTGTGTGTGTGTTTCACCACCGTAGATATTTTCTCTCATATATTATTATAATCTAATTTGTTACAGGATTAAGTTAAATATCTTAATAAAGCCATATTAAGATAATGTATGATTCTAGTTCTTCCATTAATACTGCACCTCTAGCTCACGCTGATACTCAAAGAGATGTTCACCTTAGGCGGGATATCACAACTTAAGCTTCTTTTTGTTTTGTCTTGAAACTTGAGGGTTCTTTGAGTGTTATACGTTTGCGAGTGTGTTCTACATGTTAAAATATGGATCAAAGGTTATAAAGCCTCATCAATTGTAA
This sequence comes from Trichonephila clavipes, assembly GCA_019973935.1. Lineage (NCBI taxonomy): Eukaryota > Metazoa > Arthropoda > Arachnida > Araneae > Nephilidae > Trichonephila > Trichonephila clavipes. The sequence continues at coordinate 92,924 of BMAU01002164.1, read as the reverse complement.
CATGATATAGAGTACCACAAAACAATTAACATCTTCATTAGAAAAGATGAATCCAACTCGCAATTCGTAATATATATACATACATGTATTTTAAAACCAATACATAAATTATTAAAGGTATTTCAATTATGCGTTTAATATCGGAATGTAATTTAATATACGTATAGGTATGTATATATTTTTTTTTATTTCTATACGTTACTTTAAATCGCACTAAACAAATAACTTACATCGATTTTCTCGAATTCTACGACTTTTAAAACAAAACTAGGACAACATTCTAAAAGAAAAATAGTTTATCGTAAAGAACACCAAGAAACAATACATCCAGAGAAACCACAAACTTTCTTCAATACTTTCCATTCAATGGAAGAAAAAAAATCCTAAAGAATTCTCTTACATTTCATATCTTCAATTATCTCCAAAAGTATGTCATTGGAACTGAAAGAGAATGTTTATTCAAAAATCATTAAAATTTATCGAATGACAGAAAAAAGTTCCCTAAAATATCATTTTTCTACGTTGCGGAAATCTTTCATTAATTCTGTTCCGTGCTAAAACCTGTAATTTTGCGGCTCTCTCATCAATTTGCAAGTGGTAGAAACAACGGAGGAAAGCTATAATTTTCTTCCAAATCTTTCATTTTGGAAGTTGTTTCGACAGCCACTTCATACGAAACGTTTTATGGATATTTCCGCTTTTTCCGATTCAAAATTAGGGACTGTTTTGAATAATAAAAATACTTTTTTCTGCTACTTTATGCAGACTAATGTTTTTGGTGGCGGAACTAGTCGATAAATGTAAGATCAAAAAATGTTTTTCAAATCTAGTTCCTCATTTTATATGAGGAATGAATAAACGTCTAGCAGATTTCAATTATATGATATACCAGTTTATAATTTACATACTGCTATAATATTACTTTAGTATAAAGTATACAGTAACACATGTAATTTGTATTCATTAATATTTTTTGAATAACAGCTAAACCTTCACTTTAGAAATTTTGTATAAATCTGCATTCTAAAATCAATATTAATTCTTTATGCGTTAAAACATGATTTTTTATGTATATAATTTATATCACAAATACTCGTAAGACTAGCGCTAGTTTGATTTCCAAAAATAAGTTACATAGTAATTGTATAACGGTTTCGAGCTGTAAACAACATTTAGTTTGTGAATTTTGTGTATGAGTGTGTAATTTTAGATGTATGATGGTTAGTATTTAAATACGGAGGAATTGTAAATATTATAAAAAGAAGTGAAATTAATGAAATCCATACATATGAAGTTAGAATAAAATTATTACAATAAAATATAATTATTTTTATTTACTAAACAATCAGAGGATTTAGATTTAAATTGAAAAACCAGCTAATTCTGTAAGTCAAACGAGGACATTCTTTGCAACCATTGATGCATTTATGGCAACTCGCTGAATTTTCTGTAAGGTACTCAGATTGTCACTATATTTAGCGCTTGATTATTCGCTACTGTTGTTATTGTAAATTAAATTCTTTAATATAGATGGCTCTGCAAGTCAGCTAAGAGTATATATTCTTTGTTTGGCTTGTAGAGGTAAGAGCGCCCAGATGAAGCACCATAGCCACGCCTCCCGGATACCATCGTTCGACCAATCGCAGTCATGCCACTCAGCAGAATGAAAACCACCACTTTAGCCATGTCCAACATCAAAGACTTGTCACGATATGGGATTGAGGATGGTTTTACAGTCCTGCCGCCCAAAGAATAATGCCTAGAGGTAGGAGGGTTTGTTTACGTAATGTTCTTTGTGTGTGATGTCTTCTATGTGTTTCGTCCAATAAACAAAATTAACTAAAGATGGACTTGGACTAATTACTGGAAATATAAAACCATTGAATATGATTGCCTAAGTGACCCATAGAAATTAGGATTTAAGGAAAAACTACATTAGTTGTTAAACATTCACAAGCAGAATATGGTGTCAAGTTACAGCTAATGTATAAAATTATTTTAATTCATTGCTAGTATATTTTTTTAAAATGAAAAACAAGGTTTATTTTTATTTTTTTATTTTTTGCAAAGTACGAATTTAATATCACAAAAAAGTCACCGTCAAATCATTTAAATCAAATCAGTTTTCTTGTGAGTGTGTTATATAACAATATACGTACCAATAAATACACTGCTCAAAATAATTAAAGGATATTGCAAATTTTTTTATAAAATAAAGATATAACCGAATTTTTTTTCCGAAAATGGAAGAAGAGAATCACAAATAAAAATTTTTCTGATTTTCAAACTGTGGAATATGCTAATTTTGAGTTCAACGTCAAAAACGTCGCTTCAGCGGCTGCGAATGAAAATTGACTTTCAACTGAAATGAAGACATGGATGATCGGAATTCAGTGACTGCTTTGTTTCGATGACTACGATGTCTCAGCGAAGTCTATCAACTGATTCAGATGCTTGGAGAGTTGTTGGCAGGTTAGAAGGGGGCCAAACTCAAGCCGAAGTAGTGCAAGCCATTGGAGTGTCACAAAGTGTGATTTCCAGGATCTGGAACCGTTTTTGGAGACTGGAAGTGCAGGCCGAAAACCAGGACAAGGTCGTAGATGGGCATCGACGCCCAATGAAGATCGTTATTTAGTGTTAATGGCTCCAAGACACCAAAATAGGAACGCTACTCTTCTCCAACAACACCTTCGCTCGGCTACAGACACCACTGTTTCAACTCAGACTATCCTAAACCAGGTCCATGGTGTAGGTTTGTATGCTCGCCGACCGATGGTATGTGTTAGACTAACATTAAGGCATCGTCGCGACCGCAGGGAGTGGGCAACACAACATGTGAACTGGAGGAGAAATTGATGGAGCAATGTTCTTTTTTCTGACGAGTCCCGTTTTTCTGTTCATCCGGATAATAGGCGTATTTTCATCTGGAGGGACCGTGGCAGTAGGAATAATCCTGCGTTCGTGCACGAAAGTGTCAGATTTGGCGGTGGGGGAGTGTTGGTGTATGGTGGCATCTCCATTGACGGGCGCAAATACCTCTACATCAGTTGAGATAGACCTCTGACTGCTCGCCGATATAGGGATGAGATCCTCAGACCTATTGTAGTCCCTTACGCTGCAGCAATCGGAGATGACTTCATTTTAATGGACGCCTCGTGCTAACCTGGTGGGGGATTTCCTTTTTGAGGAAGGAATCGTACGAATGGATTGGCCAGCGTGTTTTCCTGACATGGATCCAATAGAGCACGTTTAGGACGCTCTAGGAAGACGAGTTGCTGGCCGCCAACCACCCCCACAAACTCTCCAAGAACTGGAAAGAGCTCTTCTGGAAGAGTGGAACAGAATCCCCCAACTCGTGATTAATAGCCACATTGACTCCATGCCTCAGAGAGGCTCAACGTTGCTGGACGTCCGTGGAAACCATCCCCCCTACTGAAAATTCTTTCATTTGAAGAAAACACCTTTTCTTATTCTATTTTTCTCATATGCACAAATTGTGTTTGTTTCCTTTTGTACAAAAATGCGCAATAAAATGCATTTTTTTCTGCCAAACATGTGTAATTTATTCTCATATAACCTACTACGTCTGTCGACCATGTATAAAAAGTTTCCCAGCCACAAGATCCACCTAAAAACGCAATATCCTTTAATTATTTTGAGCAGTATATCTTATTTTCCTACCAAAATATAAATTTATATTGTTTCTCCATCAAGTATTTTTTTTATCAGTAAAACTAATATTTTTCAACGTCACGTATATGAAGCCTTAGAATATTTTTTAGCTTATTTCTTATCAGTTAGAAATAAATGTCCTCAGGCTTTCTAGTTCATTTTCCTGTTTGGAATATTAGGTAGGAGATCTATCGATTATAATTAAAGCAAACTACATAAATACATTCATTTGGTAAATTTTAGTGCAATATTAATTTATATCATATTCAAAAATTGACTGATTTTTATAAATGCTGAAGTCCATAACTTCTTAGTTTTTTTTAATCTCCCTTTAAGTTAAAATTATTATAATGAAGAGGTTCATTCAAAACTTAGATGACATTTATTTTAAGACTGAACCAGACAGTTCTTAAATGTTCAACGTAAAGTTTTACAAAAAGCTATTTTAGCCTCCAAGATATCATGTTGATGAAAGATAATTTAATCGAGTAAAATATTGTGTGTGAAAATCACATTTTGCATTTTTATTATATTCTTTAAAAAATACATCTGTAATCGATAGATTGCAACAAGAACATTATAAGTGAAGAAGCAGCTAACATGTAAACAAAAAAACAGTTTTCATAATTTTCTACTCTGAATATATAAATGTAGAAATCACCAAAAAAATATCAGATTAAAAATCTGTCATATTTATTATTTTTCGCTTATTTTACTTTAGAGGAACTACATATATTTTAATGAAAATATATCTCAAACAAAAAAAAACAATAACAAGTAACATTACAAATTATTTTTTTAAGTCAACTTCTACTAGAAAAAACTTATTTTAGCTAATTAGATTTAAATAATGAATAAATACTTCAAAAAATTGTGTCAACATCAAATGAAATCCACTACATGTATAAAAAAATATATTTTTAACCCAAGAAAATATTCGCAATAAAGCTTTACTGGTATCATCTGTTGGGGCTTGTTCTAACTTCATCAGAAATAACGCGGAATAAATTTAAAATTAAAAATTATATTTAATTTAGGATTTTATATTTTAAAAAACTGTATTAAAAACAAATGTTATCCACTATAAGTTTGAAAGTTTGAAGAAATGTATTTGAACTTTAGTGGCTGAATTAAAAGTATATATATATATATATATATATATATAAAGGTAGAGAATGAAGGAATAGTAGAAATTGAAAAAAGAAATTTGGAGGACAATTTATGTGACAGACTTGTGCTTTATAAATAATCATAATAAAAATCTATAAAGAAATTTAGAAATTGAAAAAGAAATTTGGAGGACAACTTGATTTGTGCTTTATAAATAATCATCTTTTGATTTTTTTTTTTTTAAATACCTAATACATCTAAATTGGCAATGTTATTTTGCATAGAAAAATAGTGTTAATTGCAAATTGATTGTTCCAAAGTGTAATTATATACGAATCTTACTTGTTTAAATATTTTAGAACCATTATCTATTTGCGTCTAATATGCAATTTAAAACAGTAATTAGTTTAATAGAAAATATTTAATTTCTTTCCTTATCTTAAAGCAGCATATTATACATCAAATTCTATATAATTTTTTTTTCATCAAGTTGCAATTTTAATCATCAGTTTATTTAAAATACGGAGTAATATCACATTTTTAACTAAAATGATAATCTAGGCTAAAAAGAAAAATGCTTCTTTATGTTGAAAATTATCGCACATTTTGGATTGCAAAATTACTGCTTATTTGGGGAGTTTTGGCTTATTTATATCATAAATGAATCTAAGTACATTTTCTTTTCTATCACATTTGTTCAAAAATATTATACAAACGGTGTATAAATATTTTATTATTATTTTTTTCATTTTTGCACTTGGCGCAAATTTGATTATTTTGATGCATATAAAACTAAAATGTTCATTTTCTTTCATTTGTAAATTATTTTATCTTGAAAATAATAAAGTAATTTCAATATTTTAAATGAAATCTATCAAATTTTTGTTTATTACGTTTGTTTTCTGAACCTTGTCATTTAAAATATATTTTACTATTACTATGTCTTATTACTTTTATTTTTTTTTTTAAATTTAATTTGTCAGTTCGAATAAAACTTTTCGAAACAATAATTACAACCTTATGTAAATCCACAAGGTGATAGCTAAACTAAATTTATTATCGATAAACTTTGATAATACAGGAATGTTAACGGCTACAGTAACAAACTTTAAAATAATTCTTAGAAATAAATAACTGTAAAATAATTTTGCAATTTTAAGTCAGTGAAACATAATTAAAAACAAAATAAAACACAAAAGTTCCATGGGCTTAAAAATATTCATGATGGATTTCAGCAAATTCAAGGGACATACTAAAAAATAGTTTTAATGAAATTATTTTCTATTATGCAGCTATGAAATTATTTTAATAAGAAAAATATAATCATTCTAAAGAGTTATTAAACATACTGGAATTTCGAGCTGAACATAGTTTTTTCGATTAAATTTTTGGACAGTACCCATTAATCTTCATCAAAATCATTCATTATACCAATCTTTGTGATTTTGAAGCCTCCCTCGTTGTGCGGGGTCTTTCATAAAATTTAATTAAATAAAGTCAGTTCACTTTTATTTTTTTCAATTTTTTTGTTATTTGGATAATTAATTATCAATTAATATTCTGTAATACATCTCATCCCCTGATAAAAAATAATCAATTCTTATCAAATTATAATAAGCGTCTGATATTTATTACCAGATATACTTAAATCAATTTTGGTGTTTCATAAGATGAAAATTATGAGATGATAAAACATTAAACTATTTCATAAAATTCAATTTTATTTTACTTTTCTTTCTTTTTACTTTGGTTCCGTGCCTTGCAATCATGTTGTGAAAAAATAACTCTTTGTAATAGGTAATATTATTTGAATATGTGTGTGAAACTTAAAATGTTAGTAATTTCGCACATGAATAAAAAGCACTGTGTCAAAACTAAAGGCACAATTGCGTTACAAGTTCTTATTCAAACAGAAGTAATAAATTATCTATTTTGATTATACATGTACGAGGGCACTTCGAAAAGTAAAGATACAATGGCTCGCATTCCTTAAAAAAATACTTATTTAGAAAATGTCAGTTACATCTTATTAACTGGATTATTTATTATATTTCGACATAATCACCCCCGTTATCCAAACATTTGTTAATTTGGTGCACAAGCTATTGCATCCCACAGTTATAGAAGGTTGCCGCCTGATGCCGGAACCAAATTTCAACATCATCTTTGATTTCAGCATCGTCGTGGAATGATTTTCCTCCAAGGTGTGACTTCAGGTAACGAAATAAATGGAATCCACTGGGTGCAAGGTTCGGGCTGTATGGCGGATGGTCCAGTACTTCCCATTTGAATTGTTTGAGTAGTGCTTCAGTTACGAGCGCTATGTGAGGCCGAGCGTTGTCATGAAGCAAGCGAACTCCATTTGCTAGCATTCCCCTGCGTTTGTTTTGAATTGCCTTTCGAAGACGTTTCAAAGTCTGGCAATATGAGGCAGCATTAATTGTCGTTCCGGGAGGCATAAATTCCAACAGAAGAGTGCCTTGTCTGTCCCAAAAAACAGAAGCCATAATTTTTTTCGCTGAAATCGAAGTTTCGCATTTCTTGGCTTTTGGTGAATTCGAATGCCGTCACTGTCGATTGTTGCTTGGATTCAGGTGTATGGTGATAAACCCACGTCTCGTTACCTGTCACCATGGGATCAATGAACTCATCACCTGCTTCTGCATAGCGTGTGAGGAAGTCGAGTGCAAAGCCCATCCTTTTTTTGTGTGTGTGTTCTCCCTTTAACATTTTTGGCACACAGCGCGCACACAATTTCTTGTACCAAAACTTGACAGTCACATCTTCATAAAGAGTTGTCATTGACACTCTTCCGGTATGATCAGGTGCAATTCTTTCAATCTGAGACGTCTGTTCCAAGGAATTGCTTCTTCCGTTCTCTGAAGAAGGGCATCAGAGATCACAGATGGCCGACCTGTTCTTTATTTGTCATGAACATCGGTCCTACCTTCACAGAAATGATGACACCATTTCCTTACATTTTGTCGGTTCATAATGTTCCCATAAACAGAAACAATTTCTTATTGAATATTCGCTGGTCGCTGATATTTTGCATGAAGGAAATGTATGATGGAGCGCACTTTGTATTTGGTGGGATTCTGAATCCGCGCAACCATTTTAAACATGACATACTCCAACCAGAATCAACGTTGAAATGCTGAACGACCGCGAGGAGAAAGCTAAAGGTACAAGGTTAACACCTGTGTTACCAATTTACTCGTCAAAACTTTTCTTTTCCTCTAGCGTACGGTGTATCTTTACTTTTCGAAATGCCCTCGTATATTTTTATCTTACTCATTTTCTCTTTCCCTCTCTGTATTTAAAAGAATTTCTACCCAAGCATTCAATCCCTTATTCACTCACTCAATCACTCATCATGAAACTCATATTAGACTAACACAGTGCTCCGCAACCTTTTTATCGCTGCGGACCGGTCAACGTTTGATAATCTTACCGCGGCCCGTTGAGGGATGGGACACGTAGATTGTTTACATTTTAGATTGTTTTGATTTAACAATTTTAATTTAGTTACATTTAAATATGCCTTCAGAATAAAATATAGTTACACCAAAAATGAATAAAAGTGATTTTCGTGGAAAGTTGCGCAAATCCAAGAGCACAATATGCACCACTTTAAATAAAATGGCAATAGTTTAATGTTCTTCAGGGGGTCCGGCACCATTTGATCCATGGATCGGGGGTTGCGGATCACTGGACTAACAGGCATGTTTCTTTTGTTCGTTAGAGATTCTTAAGATTGAGTTTTGATGAAATCGACTAAAAAGGCGAATGCAAGGGACAATATACATAAAAATTCCTTTTCTATTTCACCCAGATGCTTCGAATCCAGCAAGCATGTTTCTTTTGTTGAAAAAAAATTATCCTTAAAAAACAGGAATTGCAGAAATTGAATCCGAATGAGTGTTACGGTGGTGCTATAAATGAAATTTTCATTTTAAAACTATTGATTTATTGGCTTAAAATTCGGGAAGCGTTTTCTTCTATTGAGAGAGATTCAGAGATCTCCTAACATACTCCTATCATTTTCGTAAATCGACTCACAGAGGTAAGATTAGGGGGTCAAGGATACTTATACTTAACCTTTAAAAATTCATCTTTTTCTTTAAAAAAATCAAAATGTGATTGGTATAAGATTGTTTTAGAAAACAAACGAAAGCTTAAAGTTAGGACTTAGATATCAATCTCTACAGATTTGATCATCATCAGATCTCTAATGAAATGAAATACTGGTTTTTTGTCTCAGATGTTGAAAGGACATGTAGCGGATCACCAGTATGCAAGTACAACGAGAATCAATAGTTAGACAGAATCAGCGAGGAATGATCTTCCGCTGATCTCTCTCTCTCTACTGATCCCTCTTCCAATATTGATATTCTCTGTACCAGGTTGAACAATTATGTGCGTAGAGGTGAGCATGAAGCAAACAGGAGGTTTTTCGCTAATATATTTTTATCATGTAGCATTGTTCTGCTAACTAATTTTAGATACCTTCAATTGCTATCTGATCAAATTTTATTTCTGTAAGAAAAAACGAACAAAATAAATTATGATATAATAAAAAATAAAATACACATTTACACTGATATAATACATTTATAAATGTATCAATATTGCACAATATATTTTCTAATTAATCTCACAATACCAAGCTAAGAATAACATTACTAATTACAAGTAACCCCATGGTAACACTTTCTTTTATAGCATGTACGGTTTGTAAATAATCCCAAAACAGCCGATTATAAGTGACCCCATGTAGTAGCATCTGTATTTTTATAACATGTACGGAGTGAAGGATTAGCGAAAGAACTCGGATCAAACATTATCTTAATATGACTTTATTGTGATATTCAACTTAAACTTTTAGTTAATTAAAATAATTTTATGAGAGAATGTACGATGACGTAGCAACTTTAAATTTTAAATTGCAATAAAACAACGATGTATTATTCGATTGACATGATTTTTTTTTTTTATTCAAAAGATAATCTTGTTTCATTACATTTTAAATATGATTTCTGGCATATGAGTGCCACTGCTGGCTCGGATGTAGTCCAATCTGGACGTCAATTTTCGATGATTTTTCCAACATTTGTGGTCGTATATCGGCAATAACACGGCGAATATTGACTTCCAAATAGTCAGGCGTTTGTGTCTTAACCGCATAGACCAATGACTTTGCATAGCCCCACATAAAATAGTCTTGCTGTGTTAAATCACAAGATCTTGGAGGCCAATTCACAGGTCCAAAACGTGAAATTAGGCGGTCACCAAACGTGTCTTTCAAAAATTGATTGTGGCACGATCTGTGTCACATATTGCGCCGTCTTGTTGGAACCACAGCTCCTGGACATCATGATTGTTCAATTCAGGAATGAAAAAGTTAGTAATCATGGCTCTATAGCGATCACCATTGTTTGTTACGTTGTGGCCTTCATCGTTTTTGAAAAAGTACGGACCAATGACTTCACCAGCCCATAAAGCATACCAAAAGTCAGTTTTTCTGGATGTTACGGTGTTTCGACATACACTTTTGGATTAGCTTCACTCCAAATGCGGCAGTTTTGCTTTGACGTAGCCATTCAACCAGAAGTGCGCTTCATCGCTAACAAAATTCGTTTATGAAAATCGGGAACAACGGCAATCTCGTTCTGGGCCCATTCGACGAATCTACGCCTTGCTTGATGATCGTTTTGATGAATTGCCAAACCAAACTGAGAATAAATCACTTGACAGCTGTTAAATCGGTCGCCATCTTGGAAAATAATACCAACTTAAACTTCTATACCTGGAAAGAAACACTCTTTATATAGTTCAGACCTCTGTACAGAGGCTCAAGTAGAATTTTTGAAATATAAAACTTAAAAGTGGGTTTATTTATCTTTTACGACAACAGAGGGCAGAAAATTTATGAAAAAATCACCCAGATATTTATTTCAATTGGCAATAATTTCAACGAATTTACGCCTTGCATGATCATATTTAAAATGTAATGCCACAAGATTATCTTTCGAATAAAAAAAAATTCATGTCAATCGAATAATACATCGTTGTTTTATTGCAATTTAAAGTTCTATAACTCTAAAAAAACACCCCCTTTATATATATATATTTATAATATAATCAAATCTAATTCAGACCAATCTCAATAAGTGAACCTCCTAATCCTCAATTCTAATAAAGTGTAATCAATCCTACCTTATATTATTCCGTATATAATGCTACTTGTCTTTATTTCCAATAGGATGCAGCTTGACGGTTAACTTTTAGTCGAACACCAATATGTTTATCCACGACACGTAGAACTTAATCAGACTTGAACTACGAACTGCAATAATCATCAAGTGCCAGAAAGCTGATCAATTGTCTAACATTCCATTACATTGCCATTAACTCTGGCCCAAAGAACCCAAAGGACTTGTTAAAGAAAAGACGCGTAAGACGTCACAGGGGGAAGGTGAAAAAATAAATAAATAAGCAAATAATTCTCGCAAACGCTGTCAATGTCCTTCTATAACATTTTCAAAGCCTTCGGAATAATTTTACGGATAGCAGTGCACGGAAAAGATCGTACTTCGGAAAGACGTATATATACGTACGGGACAATCAACGTTTTATATATATATACGCCTGTTGTTCTTACGGTGATAGAGCAGTATTGTAGCTTTAGCGTCAAAGCATTTTAATGAATTAAGGTATGCTACCTGCACTATTTTTTCAATTAAATAAACCTTTTTTTTATTTGAAATGGGACATAAAAGTAAGAATTCGACAAAGAAAAGTAATTTTGGAAATATTGGGAATTTTGAGTGAAATTTTAGTGAAAAATTGCAGTTGCGGTAAGGATTGTATTGAAAATTCAATTAATATATTCTTATAATATTTATACAGTACATAAATGACATCATTATCTGTGTTGAGCTATAAAATTTGTAAATACTTCTGAAAGTTTTTTGAGATATGTCAATTTTTACAAAAACTCAATTTTTTACAAAACACTAATGTTATTTTCTCACAAAATGTGCAATAAAATAAATAAATATATACACAGAGATTAGATTATAATCTAGAATACAGATAACACTAAATAAAACATTTTCTAAAAATTTCAAGTCAATATCTTAAAAAGAAATTCTTTGAACTGTACCGTGAAGAAAAAAATTGAAAAACATAGTTTTTCAGGAAATGCATTTAAAGATTTTAATACTACATGAAAACATTTCTACAAATTTTAACATTTTAAACTCACTATATTTATAGCTCAAGCTCTTTTTTAGCTTCATGTAAAAGCTGTTTGACCTTTATTTTACCCTTTTGTTGTTTTCTGGAGAGTTTTGTAGACTCTATAACAATTTTTTGTTTTTAGCGAAATTTTGGTGAAAAATTGCAGTTACGACAAATCTTGTACACAAAATTCTAATAAAGTATTTAAATAATATTTATATAGTACATAAACAACATCTTTATCTGTGATAGGAATAAAAAAAATTGTAATATTTTTGAGTGTTTTAAATATGCCAAATTTTATGCAAAAACTCAAATTTTTAAAATTAATGCTTTTTCTTTCATAAAAAAGCAATAAAGTACATAAATATATACACAGAGATTAGATTTTGATTCATAACACAGATATAACTATATAAAACATGTTCTGAAAATTTAGATTTAGTATCTTAACAATATTTTGTGTAGTGAGCTTCTTCGTGAATAAAAATATTTAATAACAGTTTTTCTCGTAAAACACATTTAATAATTTTAACTCAAAATAATTACTTTTCTACTCACTAAACATTTTCAAAACTCCCCCATATTAATAGTAGCTTCATTTTTAGCTAATTTGGACTTTTTCTTGGCTTTTGTTTTTTTTTTTCTGGAGAGTTTTGTTGAGGGTATTGACTGGCGTTTCGATTTTTGAATTATCTCCTTGTCAATTCCCATATAGTTTTTAAGTGTCGTTGGATCATTCCCTATACCTAAATAATTAAATACAGGCAATAGCCCTAAATAACCCGAATTATATAAGAGGACAGCCATGTATGAACCCAAAAACAAAGTTTTTTTATGAACAAAAATTTCTTTCGGCAAAACAGACCACAATACATTATTAAAGCTTTCATTATTATTCTGAGTCTTGCCATGGAGGCATTTTTTTAGTAACTCCTTATCACAGAGTGCTAAATAAGTAGGCTTTATCACTTTAATCACGTAATTTGAAAGGCCTTCTGTTTTGTCCACATATACTTTGCCATCACTTAATGCTTGTTTATATTTGCACCAGCTGTCTTTCCCTGTTGGACATTGCCCATGCATGGGATTTTGATTGCTAGAGGAGCAGTGAAAGAAGGCAGCTATTGTACAGATTGCATTTTTCGAGGCATACAACATTGCTGCGGATGGCAATCCCATAATAGTTCTGCAGTTTATCGATAAAATAATCAGTTAATTTCCCCTTCCACCAAGTCCTTTGGTGTTCTTTTTAGTTTCCTTAAACGTGAGCCTACTCTTTTTTGTATATGTCCTATACATTCAAGTTTTGTGACACTGTTTTCACCATATATATCCTTCACTTGTAAAAAGCCCTTGGAATCACCATCACCATAGTACTCGGTGTATTGCAGGTCTCGTTTGATTAGTGACCTTTGAAAAATTCTAAAAGCTCCAACAGCTTCCATGTTTCCAGAGGATCCTTTATAATTTGAACATACATGCTCACGTTTCACATTCAATTCACACATTTTACAATACTGAGTCATTACTTCCAGATCTAAAATTTTTCCCGTATCAATGGAAATAACTAAACGCAGCCATTAACATATGGCCTCATGAGCCATCTACCGAAACACCACAAGTTGTACTAAATTTTGCACTTCTTTAGATGCAGCTTTCATATTTCTTCAGAACATAACTGTGCAAGCAGTTTGAGTTCATGAGCTCTGAAGGTATTTTTAGAAATGCATGGCAAATTTAAAGTGCATAACAACTTCTTACCAGCTGTGAATCCTCTGCCAATCAATCTCAATCCAAATACCAATAAAGTATTGAGAGATAATTTCTTATTTTATTTAAAGAAGTAAAGCCAGTCATGAACCCACAACTGCAAGCCACACACAAATTAGAGCAAAGTCCTTCCTTAGAATCTTCTGCCAGTTTTTGCAAAATTCAACAACACAAGATTGAAATAATTCCCATCAAAGCTTGAAATTAATAATTTATTTCCTGTAGAACCATGAAATTCAGGTTCAGGCACATGAAAACTGTCAAAAGTGCTCAATTTCGCTTCGCTTGCAGACGTACTATTATTACTGTTAAGTGCTAACTTGGTAAACCTATTACCATAAAATTTTCTCTTTCTAGATACTTTCGATCCAGCTTTCGGCATTTTGAAATTACTCACAATCAAATAAAACGTTAAAAATAAATGAAAATTAATGAATTAACTAAAAAATTGTCAAAAGTAAGTAATAATTAAGAAGAATGCTTTAGAATGAACAATGTAAACAAACTATAAACGATATTATTATTGCCATTCAGTAAAACAAGCTTGAATTAAAAAAAAACAGTTGCCAGATTAAAAATAAGTAACGGATACTTATTAAATAAGTAAAGGATACGTTGATTATATTTACCAAAATATTATTTATATTGCAAAAGTCACGAAAAAAAAGATGTTCAAACTTTTTGTTTATTTTTATGTCTCTTTAAACACCCATTTCCGGTTTTGAAAATTCTATTTCCGGTTTATTAAATAAGCTATAACTTAGCTTCTAAATATCGTAGGAACTAAAATAAAGTATTTTTGGAATCTTAAGCGTATGGGCTATAATATAAAAACACAAAAAAATTTCGAAAATTTTCTCCAAACCGAGAATTTTGGGGTAGTCACATACCTTAAATACATTGCTATTTTATAGAGGGGGCGCGATGAAAATTATAATTGAATATTGGAAGCAAATATTGAAACTTTGAGAAGCACTGGTTTAAGATTAAACCAATCACTTTTTGCACAGAAGTAAAGCGCACATTTTCAGTGCTAAACTTTTCTCATGTAGCCATGCTTTCTATTTAACATTAAATTTAAACACCTCTAGTTGTTGAACCGTGAAGATTCATGTTGTGGATTCAAAAACGCTGAAGCATCAGGTAAGTTTTACAAACATAAAAACAGTCTTCCGGTCCCTGTTGTAGAAGCAATGCGTCCTATACGTAGAGATATTCCCCATCCTGATCTGTTGAAAAAATTAAAGTTTAAAATGAAAAAATGAAACCCGAATTAAACTTTTGATAATGGCATTTGGTCATGTGTGTGTCAGCATTTGCACAGAATGAAACACTTTCACTTGGTGTTTATGATGCTGTTTGTTCCGATAATGATAGTAATCACACTTAACCCGCGGTCACTCGCACCTGTTTTTGCTACCGTCCTTACTCTTAGGGTGTAGAGAACCCCAAACTTTTAGCACGTGTATTTGCTTATGAAAATAAAATTAAGTCTCATTATGATACATATTTATAAAGTGCAAGTTGTTTTTTGTATTATACAAATAAAATTACTAAATTTATTGCCTTCAAATGAGACTAACTCTAATTTAAACTAAACATACAAAATTTACATTTTAAAACACACAATTTTATATTTTTTTCGTAAACCAGTAAAACGTATATACCAGTAGTAAATATACTTTATAATTAATGAGATAATGGTAGTAGAAAGTAGAAAAATAGTATTTTTATCATTTTCCAAACATTCAGAGCAGACTTTATACATGTGCTCAACTACTCGCGGGAGTTCTCAGATGCCCAGATCAATTTTTTTGAAGGTCATTATATTCCAATCGTACGAGAAAGAGGGATTGCATCAGGTCTGAAGGTTCAATGACCTAAAATGGGCAGCTACAGAAAAAATCGTGGTTCTGCGCATCCTTATAAGAATCCTGGTAATATTTTTCTTGTTGGCGGGGTGTACATAACACCCCGCGCGAGTGATCACGGGATATACATTTTCCAAAAATAAGTGTAAAACCTGAAAAATATTCAGTAAGTGCCATGACAATTATTGATAGGGAAAGACTAATGAAATCAATTTATACTTTTTTCTGGTCGCTCGAAGAAAATTAGAAAATATTAAAGAAGATAATAAAGAAAAATATAGTAAAAACCGTATATATATATATATATATATATATATATATACACAGAGCAGGATCTTTTTGATGAGGTAAAATTTTATACAAAAAAAACTACTGTTTTCTAAATATTATAATTTTTAGATAGTTTATTTTTTCTAGAAATCTACTGTATGCATGAACTGCAAAATTTTATTATATGTTTCATATATATTCGTCTGTGTTCTTATTCTTCATGTGAAATTTTTGAAATATTCCTCAGACATTTTTAGCTAAAAAGCAGATGTCCTAACACAGAAAATGACAATTTTTATCAAACCGTGTATTATTTTTTGTTTAAATTAACTGTATGTATGAATTGGACTATTTTACTATATATAGATTTCATATATTTCCTAGTGTGTTCTTATTCTTTATGTGAAGTTTTTGAAATATTCCTCAGACATTTTTCGCTAATGAGCACATGTTCTAACACAGAGAATGACAATTTTTATTAAATTGTGTAGTATTTTTTCTGTGAATATACTGTATGCCAGAACTGGAAATTTTTACGATATATTTCATATATGTTGTGTACTAGCTATGATACCCGTTCTTCGAACGGGTGAATTGAAAAATCAAACAATACGGATTAAAGGATAAATATGTTTTGAATGAGTTAATTTTATGTGAATTGTAAATTAAACAAAGAAAAAGCTTTTTGCATATCGCAGCTGAATAAAAATTTCACCCTGTTTGTTAAATTTGCCCACGTAATTCTCCTGTCGGACAATTTTTAAAAACACATTCCTAAGCTGATCTCTACTCAGAAAAAGTAACACATTGTTAGAAATTTTGTGTAATTAACGCTTAAAATAGAATAAATAATTTATATCTGGAAGTGTAATACATTAATTTTTAATTTTTGCTGTATTTTATTTATGTTAAAATAGTAATCAGCCTCACACTCCGCTTGTTCGAGCTTTCGCAGTTCCTGGTGCATGGCATCGACAAAACAAAATGCAAAGTTTTGCTTCATATATAAAATATAGATGTATCCCGTCGGGGGCGTTTTTGTAGGTGGCAGAATTTTTTCCTATTTACTTGACACTTATCGTTATATTTTGGACGCTATACACAATATCTTTATAAACTATAGCATATGCATTATTCTGATCTATAAGCTATATTATTGTAAAATTTCATTAAAATCCATTCAGTCATTTTTACGGGAAATAGTACCAAACATCCACTCAAACTTTCACTTTTATAATATTAGTAAAGATTTATACAACTTTTTAAGCTTTGGTGTCAAATAATTTCTTAGTAAAAGTATATAAATATCTCACAATGCACGTAGCTTGTTACATTCATAAAAATACATAAATTTCATGCTCAAAAACATAAATATAGATTTCCTGTGTTGTTTTGAATATCATTTATCTAATATTCAAAGAGCATTTTTAATTCTGATGATGTAAGAAATTATATTTACAGGTGAATATATAAAACACTAATGAAACTTTTCGAAACATCGTATAATGATGTATTACAAAAGCCCTATTTGTATGTATTGACACGTTTTCACATGGTATTTATAATGTTTTATAGTTATATTTGATGAAAGTAATGTACCGGAACTGAAAATTCTTCAAAGTCTGATACAGATTTTGAGTACAATGATGCAATAGCTACAAAATATCTCGATAGCTTAAAAGTGAAAATTGCTATATATGTATTTTCTGAGAAATCTAAGTAAAAGGAAAAAACTAAAAGGTCTTAAAAGTAATAGAGAATAAGCTAATATTAAAAAAATATATGGCAAATACCGATTGTAATTCATGATCTTCTTGGTGAAGTCACATTTTACATTAAAAATGCAATTTTCTCAAAATGATTGTTTTCAAACTGCGTGTACCTTTTTTTTCAGAATATATATAATAAATGACCATGCAATTTTTACTGCATGTAAATAATATGTAACCATATATACTGGAACTACCTTTTTTGGAGATTTTCTCAATATATTTTGCTGAAAATCAGTTATCGTAAAAAAAAAATGAATATATATTTTCAAAAATTTCACAGTGATACTTTTACAGTGAATGTTTTTGAAAAAATAAGTGATATATTTGAAACATTTTAACCACAGTATAAATAAAAAGACTATTTATAATATATAGGCAAAATTTGAAGTTTTTATAGCTAACAGTTTCTCAGAAACATGTTCCTAAAAAGCTCTATTTTTAACATTGTAACAAATTTTATGAACCTTAGTATTATTTGACCGTGATAGCTTAGGGCTCGGTGGTATTGTGCGGGCGAGTCTTGTTTTCTAATGTGATGTCTATATAGACCTATTTACAGGCTGGCTGATGCATGTATAATCTACCATGGCTCAAAGTCCTCACGCTAGCTTGATTTGAAAGCTAGGAAATTAGGCTGCCCGTGCATGGTCTTCTTCACCTTTTTAGACTCTAAATTTAGAAATCCATCTTATACAGCTGACAGTTCTGCTTGCCAACTGCTAATTTACGTTAACTAACAACTAAAATAAATACTATATCAATGAGCTGAAGTCAGTTACTTAAGAGTCCGACGTAAATAAAAAATCAGATGAAAACTGAGATCTATTCTTTGTCGATTCCGATGGCTGAGTGGTAGTGTGCTCGCTTCGAAAGACTAACGTTGTGTGTTCGGCGAGAGATTTTCTGGATGCGAAAATCGTAAACACTCGTGTTGTATCATTATGCGGCATCGAATAGATTCCTTGAGTATCAATTTGGCTCTAGTACACTCAACAAAATTAAATCATTGAAAAATTTAGCATTAGCCGAGACCATGGATTACATTAATTCAAACGTCCAAATTTGGAAGCGAGAGTCACCACTAGATGGTTCCACCACTGAAATGACTCTCTTATTTGGGGACTACCCATATCTGCAAAGGTACAGTGGCTAATATGTATTCCGTCAGAAAAAAATAAAGGAGTCTGCATTGCATTTATTGTATGGAGAATGTCATGTTTTAAGATAGATACCCGAATCAAAATACATTTTAACTACATATGCTAAACCACACAGTTTATTAGTATGGGAAATGAATCTTATGATAAAATGAAATTGAAATATATAAATTTGCGTATTTCAGCAATATATATACCTCGTTGTATTTTGTTTTCTTACTTATTTTTTAATATAGTATGAATCACATCTCCACAAATGCTTTCTTAAAACTAATTATTGGTCTTTACTTTTACCAAAACGATTAAAATTCTACAATCTTATTTTCATTTCTCTGAAATTAATATTGAATTCTATATTTATGGTAATTATTTTCATAATTAAATTTAAATATTTTAAAATTAATTTGGCTGTACGTTTTATCCTATAATGATAAATATCATTTTAATGTATGATATTTTTATTGAATTTTTTCTCAGTTTTTATTTTCAGTTTTCTAAACTGTAAAGCATGTATTTGGACTTTTGATCAGAGGAAACTTCAAAGTTGTTCAATACGTCATATTTATTTTTATTGCCATAAAAGAATCCAAAAAAAGTTAGAAATACCTTTTAAGATATTAGATTTTTTTTCTCTTTTTCAACTTAATCTTTCAATGAACTCTAAAGCCCTTTTACAACATTTATACAACACTCGTCTGACATAAAATTTAAGAAAGACACGTCATCATTCATCCCCGCCTGTCCTAATCTGACCTCTTTCTTTCTCGCATCCAACAAAGCCTTCACAAGATCCAACATATTTTCATTTTATCACGTGATGTATGACGTTTTTATCCTGAGCAAGTTGTTGCCACCAGATCACTTTTAATTTATAAAATTTGGGCTTTACAAAGTAATCCGCCGTGTCACTATGATCCACGCTGGTAAAAGACACTGAGTAGTCGAAGGGGATTATGGGTAATTAGATCGCGTCGTCTTTCTTCTTCGAAACACTCCGGTGTTCCATTTTAAATTGTTCCACGCCTTGCTTTATTTTTACTTCATTTATTCTTGTACATCTTTATTTAAATTAAGAACTTTTTATTTTAGTTTATTTATGTTTTTTTTCTTGTTTTCAGCGTATCATTTTCTTTTAACTCAATTTGATTATAATGAAATTGATGTGAGGAAAAATAAAGTGGGGGGGTATAGCTTGCAAGAGAAATCTGGTTTTGAGTTTCCGCGAGGATCAAAATGTATTAAAAAGATGTCAATTTAATTTAGGATTAGACCCCGAAGAAAATAATTGAAGCAAGGTATACAATTTCGAGAAAGTAAATTGGTGCGAACTGATATCTCCGCAAGAAAGAATTATGATTATGCTTGATCTCTCGTTTCCGTTCTTTGTTTTTAGTCCCGAAGCTTTAAATCGAGTTAGATTAAATTTCGGATTTAATTAATGCAAGGCAAAATTGGAATATGTTTTCTGTGAAGTCTGAAATTGGTTTTATCTAATTTAAAATGTTATATATCTGAAATTTAATACTTGCAAAACCGTCATTGCACTTTCTCATAAAGTCCCTAAGTAATTAGCTTTTTTTGAATAAAAAATTCTTTCCGATTTTAATATATATATATATATTAAAATCGGAAAAAATATATTTTTCGAAAACCAAGAGGGAATAAACCCATATATAAGTAAATATATATAAAAAGTAAATTGACTAAAAAAGTAGATTGACTAAAATGTGTGGAAAGTAATAGTGTTTTCTAAAGCTGCCATCTATTTAGGGAGCTGAAGTACGTTTAAGCTTGCTTTATCAATTCTCAGAAATCCAATTCAGTAGTGAATTTACACAAAATTGAACACTGAAAATTGCAGTACAAAACTAAATTCGAAAAATAACTTAAACCTAACCATAGTCAGTGTAAGCTTACATTATACAAATAAAAATTTAATCTAAACATAATAGGTGTTGTAAATTTGATATTTACAGGCAAAATTTCTTGTGGGTTTATAATATATGAAAAATTCTCGCAAACAACAAACGTTTTATATTACCCGCCTTTAATTTACCAAATAGAAAGTTAAAATTAAAAACGAATTCCCTTCATTGAATTTGAGTGATAGTGTTGAATCAAACTAAATCGAGTAAAAGGAGAGTTAGTGGTATGCACTCACATACATTATCTATCTATATTTATAAATTATGCATATGCATACTGAGTGGCCAAACTCTTATGACCACTTGTCTATTTATATATGTATTTCCTGAAGCTCATGATAAATCTAAGACATTGCGTGATGTTTTTCTTTTTACCCTTTACCTGTCTTACGATAAGTTCAATTTTAACCACTTCTTCATCTCCCCCAAATAGCCGCCTTAGCATAGTGGTATAGGTAAAGGATTCGTGATTGGCGTGTCATGAGCGTGAGCCTAATACCTCTGAAGACTCTCCGTGTAGGGGTAGGGGAGGAATGACGTTAAATCTGTCGCTGTTCAATTGTAGCTGAAGAGTGCGACGTTAATATTCCTACTCTCCCTCTTTCCAAAATTTCCACGATGATACACTTCATGATGAGACGATGTAATACTGCAACCACTATGGGATCTCCCTCATTAAAAAATCCAAACCTGGAATGATATTATTAAGGTATGAACATCCATTAGGAGTAGTAAAAAATCTGAGATATCTGGAAAGAGGGAGGATATATATTTTGTTTAGTTTTAACTTGTGAGCAGCTTGCCCCTCTTTGTCGTGCATCTAAATGAGTGGGAGGTAGGGAAGTAGCACTCGGCATGATCCAATTCATCTATTTATTTACCAAACAAATAACAGACACAATTTCAGCTTATAATAGTAAGGGAGTGTCTCAATGCTAACCGCGAAAGTGAAACAACGACTGTAAAACGCTAACGATCAGAAGACTATCAAACTTGATCCTTATAATAATATAGGATCAAACCTTTCATCCGATTTAATCTAATACCAAATCAATCTTAGTGAACAATCGTTACTTTAAAGTTTCCTCTTAATACGTCTCAAATCCCAATAATTCTAATATTGTACTTTCTGTAGCAACCTCACCTGACTCGAGTGTATCTTCTCTTCTACTATCTCTTCAATCTGGAAACCCTCGCCTATTTTTGGTAAACTAATTTAAATATCATGATTCTCTTCTTCCGAAGGGTTGTTTGTGAATAACGCGAAATGATAACTCAAAGATTTCCCAAGAGGATTAATTGAAGGAACGCGTATTGATCCGTCACAAACTCTCGGAGGTGTTTAGGTTACTGCCTTTTGCTATATGCATATTGGTAATGAAGAATACAAGGGTATTAAGAGGCTTCTTCGTCCTTTAATCTTAATCCATCGCCATAAGGATTAACGGCTTTGGCTTGTACACTTCTTAGTGGGATGCTGCAATTGAATGTCTTTTCGATTGTAAAGCAAGGTCAGTGAATTGGTTCTTTTCATTCATAAACATGGAATATAACTGTGTAGGTCCATTAATGTATTATTAGATGTAGTGGTCATATTCATTGCCAGATACAGTAATACCCCTAACTTTCACTGTAGATGGGCCTGAGAGATAACAACGTAAGTAATATTCACATATGTTGGGGTATAATTTCACATATTAATAAACAAAAATTATTTTCAGTTGGGGCAGGAGACGAAATAAAAATATAATTTAGAAAAAGCAAAAACTGTTTAATAAAATCTTAGATAACACAAATACAAAATCGCTACTTAAAGTTATTTTGAGGAAGAACTTTTAATAAAATCTAACAAGTAGCTTGCCACTCAAAGAATTTTTTTCCCCGCAAAACTTCCTCGTAGGATTTTTTTTGTTTCTCTTTTGTTTAAAAAAATATCTTCTAAAATGTGTGTAACCCGTTTTCAGTTAAATTGAAGCTTCTATCAAACTTTTTTTTTAAAATTTCCAATGGCCATGATTACAGAAAACCACTACACCACAAGGGTAGGAACAAAAACAGACAAGATAAGCAAAATAAAAAATATAAGATGGTGAGAAAAGTCTATGAACCCAATAAGTCCCCCTAGCTTGCCAATAAATGTCACACAAGGATGATTACCTTTAGGTCTGGGCAGTGGCGAATGTGGTCAGTATCCATGTCCTCCCGATAACTTCAGATCTTGCAGAAAGGCGGACTGTGCAACATGAATTCTATTTAGATGTTTCAGGAGACAGTCGTGTCCAGTGGTCAGACGAAACTCGGCAACTGCTTTACGTCTTGGCCACATGGGGAGAATTTTAAGATTATTTTGTCAAAATACCAACTACTATTCGGTCATCTGATTGAACTTGTTTATAGATTCGTTTTTCAATGTATTGCTCTTGATCTAGCATGCCTGTGATCTCATAAGTTGTCAGCTTCTGATTGGGCGAATCCAGTAGTCGTTGAACGTCACCACTATCCACTTCTAAACTGATATGCTAACTTATTATTATGACTTCTTCAACTACATAACCAGTTTAATCATTGTATGCCGCTGATTCCGCCGGAGTTTCATTGATGAAAAAAAAGAGGAAAAATAAAGGGAAAAAAACAAGAAAGAAAGGACGAATTGACGAGATTTGAAAATCACGTAAGTCGGGGTAGCGTAAGTTGAGGTATTACTCTATGTGAAGTGTAAAGGAACAATCCCATGAGATTTTTCCAGGAAGATCGGAAAACGTTATGATGAATCCCGGTTCAATCTGTTATTAGTAATCATTGGTGTTTTGATAAATGTAAATAAAACAAATGTTTTCCTTCACCTCTACCCCTCATCTTAATGAGCTGTAAGCATTTAGAAATCGATGGTTACGTGAAAATGATTATACATAAGTGGCACTTCTCAATGGTTGTAGAAATTTATGAGATTTTATTACCAAAAAAACTCGTCACCTTTTACAATATATTTTAAATCAGGTGAGTTGTTATGTAGGAAACTAGCAAGTAGAATGCAATTTTAGAACAATAATGTTGCAACTTAAGTTGTGACGGATCTATACGCGTTTCTTCAATTAATCCTCTTGGGAAATCTTTAGGCTATCATTTCACGTTAATCACAACCAAGTCTTCGGAAGAAGACAATCATGATATTTAAATTAATTTTCTATAAATAGGCGAGGTTTTCTAGCTTGTAGGGAGAGTAGGGGTGCAGATATAAAGAGTGTTTTTCCCCCAGGTATAGAAGTTTAAGTTGGCATTACTTTCCAATATGGTGAACGATTTAAGAGCTGTCAAGTGATTTATTCTCAGTTTGGTTTGGCAATTCATCAAAACGTTCATCAACCAGGCGTAGATTCGTCGAATGGGCCTAAAACGAGATTGCCGTTGTTTCCGATTTTCATAAGCGAATTTTGTTTAGCGATGAAGCGCACTTCTGGTTGAATGGCTACGTCAACAAACAAAACTGCCGCATTTGGAATGAAGCTAATCCACAAGTGTATGTCGAAACACCGTTACAGCCAGAAAAACTGACTGTTTGGTGCGCTTTATGGGCTGGTGGAATCCTTCTTCAAAAACGATGTAGGCCACAACGTTTCAGTCAATGGTGATCGGTATAGAGCCATGATTACTAACTTTTTCATTCCTGAATTGATCAATCTTGATGTCCAGGAGCTGTGGTTCCAACAAGACGGCGCAACATGTCACACAGCTCGTGCCACAATCGATTTATTGAAATACACGTTTGGTGACCGCCTAATTTCATGTTTTGGACCTGTGAATTGGCCTCCAAGATCTTGTGATTTAACACCGCTAGACTTTTTCTGTGGGGCTATGTAAAATCATTGGTCTATGCGGATAAGCCACAAACGCTCTGACCATTTGAAGACAACATTCGCCGTGTTATTGCCGATATACGGCCACAAATGTTGTAAAAATCATCGAAAATTGGACGCCCAGATTGGACTACATACAAGACTGCCATGGCAGTTCATATGCCAGAAATCATATTAAAAATTAATGACACAAGATTATCTTTCGAATAAAAAATTCAAGTCAATCGAATAATACATCAATGTTTTATTGCAATTTAAAGTTCTCTATATATACCTCTAAAAAAACACCCTTTACTAGAGTCACGTGAGATTACTACTCAAGCTCTAATATTGGAATTATAGTGATTTGATTCTTTTTAAGAGGAAACTTTAAATTGACAATTGTTCACGAGGATTGATTTGATATTAGATTAAATTGCATGATAGGTTTGATTATTTATTATGGTAAGGATCAAGTTTAAAATCTCCTAATTGTTGGCGTTTTACCGTCGTTGTTCCACTTCTGTGGTTATCATTGAGACATTCTTTTACTATTTTAGTTGAACTTGTGTGTGTTATCTGTGTGGTAAATAAGTAGATTAATTGGATCATGTGTCGAGTGTTTCTTTTCTTCCCTCAGACATCTAGGTTCCTGACAGAGAATTCCGAGTTTTTTTTCTTCCTTCCCTACCACAGAATCCATTTTTAATAAAACAGTGCCATCTTCCTTTTAAATTAGAAAACCCGTTTGTCATTGTTCAGTGTAATAAGTACGAAAGTATATTAATAATAGTTTAAGGTATCTGTACACCTTCGAAGAAATGATTTTTAAAAACTGTAATATTTGATATTAAAACATTTTTACTGATGAAATATAACTTAAAACTATGAAAATACATTTAATATGTTACTTGTAGTACATAAACAATTTTAGGGAGTAAAGCATAGTGTAAATAGTAATTAAATTGATTATTAGAATAACGCACATAACTCAAATGTAAACAAAAATATCCCTTTTCTGTAAATTTGATGATGATCATCATAACATTTTTTAGGGCTGATACTATTTTCCTGATGATAATCAATTTATTACAATTTTTATCATGTTTCGAGTAAAAGAACACTGAAAAATCATTAAAAAATTATTACGAGCATGACATATACCTTAGTTGCTAAAAACATATCGACTATATACTTATGAAAGAAGTAGGGGTTCTTTAAATCTATAAAACAAATATATTTGTTAAATTTGAAGTAATTTGGTTCACAACTTTTTCTGATATTTACGTTGTCAGATGTCAATACGTTAAACAAATTCATTTTGAGATAAATCAGAAATAAACTTTCAACTGCAAATTTTATTATTAAACACAATTTGATATACTTAAAATGCTCCTGATATATAATTAAGACCTTCTTTACTCTCTAAAACATTGATTTTTTCCCTTGTAGCTCTTAAAGGTTTTCTACGCTGCTTTACGTTTGGTGTTGAATGTCGTTCTGCGTCGTTAATTCTAATGATGTCAAAATGTTTGTAAGATTTTAAAGTAAAATAACCAGGAGTTATATTAAGTTTTTAAAAATTTCAACACAACACTTGTATCCATCATTAAATTGGATCACAGCATCAATACACCAGATTTTAAAGTTTTGAGGCACACGAAAACTTCCTTGCGTACTCTCTGCCATATAACACCATTTAAACACTCGTTTGAATTTTGTGTTTTGCCATGCAGGCATTTAGTAAGCAGTTCTTTGGTACACAACTCTAAATATGTAGACTTAATTATGTTTAGCACTTCATTTGATAAGCCTTTATATTTTTCTTTTGGCTTTTTGAAACAAGACAGTGCTCGCTGGTTGTAGCACCAACTATCTTTTCCGATGGGACACTGCCCATGCATTGGTTTCTCGACACTTGATGAGCAATGAAACAAAGCCGCAATAACATTTTGCTGAAGACCGGATAGGTTTCCAACATTGCTACGAATAGCAATCCCATAATAGTTTTTCGCAATTGGTCAATAAAAAAAGAGTCGGTGAGTTTGCCTTTACCAGACAGATTTTTATTTTTAGACTTTTAGTTTGCGCAATCTCGCACCTACTCTCTTTTGAACATGACCAATGCATTCATATTTTGTGACGCAATCCTTTACATAAGTATCTTTGACACTGATAAAGCCCTAGAGTCCCCGTCACCATAATAATGTGCATATTTAAGGCCTCGTTTGACAATAGAACGTTGGAGGATTCTCGTAGCACCAACAACTTCCATTTTTAACGCAGAACCTTGAAAATTGCTATGGCACACGTGATCTGCTGCAAAAGTTTCCGACTCAATGCTTCTAGGCATTTTAGAAATCTTTCTGCAGGTGGGACAATATGACGACATTATTTCAATGTCTACTACTTTACCAGTGTCAACTGACACAGCTGCGACACACCCATTCATGGAAGAGTAACCTCTACGCTGCCACGTTCCATCAACTGAAATGCCACATTCAACACTTTTATTTTTAGTAGGATGTAGCACTAAGAGTTCAGAAGCTGCTTTTTGATTGATAGTTCACTATAACTTGAAATCACGGACATGAGTTTATTCTCATGATTAGTGTACGTAGTTTTACTGCGCCTGGAGTAAATTTAACGCACCACATAATTTAAACCCAGCAGAAAAACCTTCCCAATTTGTCTGATACCATACCATAATCTTGTATTTGCTTCAGGACAGTTTAAAGTTTTCTTTGAACTAGAAAACCTTGAGTAAAAGTCACAATGTTTACACCTGATAACAAAATTTGAGCACAAACCATATGTGGAATCCTCAGAAAGCAGGATACCTTCTTCGAAACATCTTGGGCAGCAAAGTTGTAAAAACAAATTTAAAAGGACTTCCATATCAATTATTCTGTTACCAGTAAGTGGTTTACGTTGATATTCTGCTATTTCTTCATCAAAAAAGACAGCAGGTATTTTAATTTTTGAAGAACTGGAGTTGGTAAATGTTGCGCTGCTATTTTTTGAATGTTTAATGGTAGACCCATTACGTCGAAATTGGCGTTTTCTTTTTTGCACTAACTCTACGTTTTAGCATTACCCATTTTAAATGACAAAAATTAAAATTTTTTGCTATAAAAGGATTAAGCAAAAGCTTATAAAGAGCTACGCAATCATAAGCAAATGTAAACGAACAGTAAAGCTCTTTATTTTCTTGCCAGATTCTAGATAAAAATATAAATAAAAACATGTTGCCAATTATATTTTTGATAATTCTGAAAACTCAAATTCATATTTTAAAAAAGTTTAAATTTCTTACTATTGCATATTTAAACGATACTTTTGAAAAATAAAAATGTCAACAAACATTTTCTACTTCTGCAATGCAGACTTGTACTTCCGGGTTCAAAAGGTGCTATCGAATGAAACTCAAATCCCCCATAACTTAAGTTCTAAATAAGATAGAAACAAAATTTAAACACCATTTTAAAAAAAAAAGTTCATATTTTCAAATAACATTTAAATTAAAAAATTGAAAAAATTGGACGAAAATGACGTTTTGAAGGTGTACGGATATCTTGATAACTTATTTTTTTTTTTTGAGCTCCACTATTTTGTAAATCAATTAAGCTCAATTTTACTTATATTTTTCATACAAGTAGCTTCGGAAACACATATAAGCAAATGTTTAAAATATAATTTCCAGAATATTTAATTATTAACATTAAGCTCTCTAGCAAATTGGACATTTAATAAGGATGAATGATCTACAAAGAATGAGGCATCAGACTTTGTATGGGGAACATTGATATTTTTTCTCATTTTTATAGATTCGAGATAAAAAAATCTTACATAATTAATACATTTTAATTTGAATCTTCCTTACCTTAAATATTAATTAAAGTGAGCTTATTATTTAATGCATGGATTCTTCTATAAAGGCTCTTTCCTGAAATTAAAATAATCACTATGATTATAGCTTATGGTTATGTCTGAGAGAAGTTATTTAAATATTAAATTTCGCTAACTTCTCCACCAGAATTTTAAAATTAATTGGAGAACAAGCTCCATTTACTGTTTATATAAGTGTGACTGTATTTTAATTACACTAAATATTTCTGCAAATGTTTTTGAAAGTTTAAATAAAGATAAATAAACAACAGCAACAAAAAAATTAGGCGCAACTCAAATTTTCACTAACGATATACTTAAAGTTCAGAAGTTGCAAGACATTTAAATAAGGACTTTCTTTTACTTAAGTATATTGATGTGCCTATTTATACTATCTATTTTTAGTTTCAGAATAAATGTATACTAGACGTTAAATATATGACCAAACACAAAAAGTTTTGATAAGTGTAGTTACCATGTTATTAAGTATATTTTATTGTAGAAAGATTTACACATACGTAGTTTGACAAAGTTAAATTATAAATATAGCCATTTATATATATATATCCATTAATTAAAGCTCTAAATTGTTAAAAGTCTAACTTAAATTTAAACTATAAATAAAAGAAGAATAAAATAGTATAAGTTATATATCAACTAACTCTTTAACTCAGGAACGATAGTGTTTTAGGGAGAAAAATACATGACAAACAATTCCTACTGGGCAAAATTGATAGAAAAATAAGAGGAAAGGAATTATTAATTTCTAAAATGCTGTGCTTAAATGCTATTGGTTAAACCAGCGTTTCTCAAACTGTACGGCGCGACGAGGGGGACGCGAGAATATTGAAAAGTCGAAAACAAAAAAGTTATAAAAACTTATTAATTTATTGAAAGAAAACAAACAAAATACATTCTGACATAATAAAAAATACACGCTTACAATAATATAATACACCTTATAAATGTATTAGGACTGAACAATGTATTTTATAATTAGGTTAACAATAGTATAGATAAAAACAAGTTTTTTTTTTTTTTTTTAATAATTGCCAGTGAGCCCCATGAGCTTGCAGACATAAAAATATATACTACAGTTACCGTTTATCTTGATAATTTGTAAGTTATATAATTAATCCCATAACACTAGAATGACTGAAACTTAGTATATACCTATATTGCCCAAAATCAGTCAAAATGACTACATTGTAAAACAACAACTGTGTAAAAAATTGTTTAAAATAAATTTTTAATATTTTTTAATATTATTTACATTCATATGACCAATTATTAGTAAATTTTAACAATAAAAAATGCCCTTACTCGGAAAAAATTTATTCTAAAAAGACTAAGAAATTGTGGCATTATACACTGCTGGGGACAATTGCTAAGGACGGATCACAAATTGCTATGTAGCATAACATTAAGTGAGCAAGAGGCCTAGTAGGATAAAATATAGTTGCCACACTGTTCAGACATTAGAATAAAGAATATTTATTGTTCTGGAAAGTACAAAAGCTGTGAAACATCTAAGAAAAAAAAATGTTCATTTCATCTGCGTACGGAGAAATGGAACAATGCATCTAAAAGTCAGCAAGCACCTTAAAGAAAAGGTATCAGTACGGGATATGTCCACCGTGGAGTGTGATGCAACATTCCACACGTCGTACCATACTTTGCACAACATTATCCAGCACCTGTTGAGGCAATTTATCCCATTCATCTGTGAGTGCACGGATGAGGGTATTCTTGTTTATCGGAGGATAGTTTTGACCAGCAACTTGCCTCCCAAAGCATCCCACATCCGTTTTCCCTAATAAAGTAGAAATCTTCTTTTCATTTAAATGCTAGAATTGCCTTTTCATGATATTAAACAGTGGTTGTATTTTTAGTCTAGTTTCAAATATAACAGTGAAATTAAACAGAGTGCAGAAACTGCATACAGAGCATTACATTTAAAAGTAATATAGAAAAATGAAGGCAACTACTTTACAATAAAGAAAAAAGAAAAATTTATTTTTAGCTACTTCTTATTAACAAGTTGCAATTAATATAAATATGTATATGCATAGAACAGAATCACAACATTAAGTGGTAATTAATTTTTATTCATTATCTTTCAAGTATTGTATTGTCATCCATAATAATCGTGTACATAAAATTTCAGTTCAACTGAATGTTTCAAGATGAGAAAAAAAATCTTTTAAGGTCTTGAGCCCCAAATCGCTAAAATGAAACCAAGGAGGTTGTATATGTAATTATTTAAATAATTAGTTTCAGTCAATTAATTTTAATTAATATAATTAAACTATCGTATTTTGTTTCCAAAACAGTAATGTTAAAAGAAAGTTTCAGCTCAAATGAGCACTTTAAAATGTGGGGAAAAAACCTTTTCAAGTTTTGACACACCAAAATGGTCGCTAAGTCACCCCAAATTATGCCAACGTGGCTGTACTTGTAATTCTTTTTGAATAATTAGTTTTAATCAATTGATTTTTATTATTATAGTTAAATTACTGTATTGTCTCTAACTAATCATTCATTAAAAGTTCAGTTCAATTGAGTGCTTTAAAATGTTTTTAAATAACCATTGGAAATTCAACGATAAATAAATAGATGTAAAAAGGTGTGAGCTAATAGAAGGATGAAAAAAAAAAAACACTATACAAATTATTATGTAAACGCATTTTTTTCAAATAAAATCTAATATTGGCGTGAAGTTAATATACCTTCATGCTTTCGAGGTAGCGTCTTCAGCTGGAAGTCAAAAGGTTACAAGTTCGAATCCAGACAACTACACTGCTCAAAACAATTAGGGGAGCAAGCAAAAACGTGAAGAAAAACCGTGTGAGACAGCCACGTATTGGCATACAATGCATAGTACACGCGTATCAATGCAAATACAGAAAAATGCGTAAAAAATTTGGAATTAAGCTTTAATTCTTTGAAAATATGGAAAAAAACACATGAAAAAGATAATTTAGGGCAACCATTTGGTTACATGTAAACAATAAAAAAAGTACTGTTTAGACATGATGCATGAGTTTTAATAGGGCGTGTGGTCTCCTCGAACAGCTAAGACTACTGCACACCTGTTTTCCATGGATGCGATGAGGGTTATCGATCAGACTTTGGGAATACTGTTCCACTCCTCAAAGTGCAATCTCCAGTCTCCGGACGGTAGCAGGCGGCCTTGGTCGCGCTGCAATGCGTCATCCGAGCACATGTCCCAAACATACTCGATTGGATTCAGGTCCAGGAGAGCACGCTGTCCATTCCATGCGCTGTATTGTTTTTCAGCTTCAAGCATGTTCTCCACCAGACGATCTCTATGCGGTCGGGCATTTATCATCCTGGAAAACAAAGGAATCTTCAATGGCTCCAGCGTAAGGGATGACATGCGCGGTAGAAATATCTCGTCTGCATACCTTCGGCCCGTCAAAGTGCCATTCAATGATATGCAGGTTCGTACGTCCACCTAAGCTGATTCCACCCCATACCATCCAACCAGCTCTTTTGTATTGTGATCTTTCACGAACGAATGCGGGGTTATTTCGATGCCCTGTCCTCCCATACAAGAACGTCGGGTGTCACACTCTAGACTGAATCGGGACTCGTCTGTAAACAGCACTTGGCTCCAATCATGTTGCTCCCAATCTCGATTTTCAGCAGCCCATCTTCTTCGGGCCGCACGGGGGCGTGGGCTCAACGGAATACAGACAATTGGCCAACGTGCATAGAGCCTCCTCATGAAAACCGATTACGTACTGTTTGGCTGGACACCATTCGTCCCTTTTGCTAAAGAGCAACTGTCTTTGCAGCTGCGTAGCATTCTGTTCTGTTTCGACGGGCTGTTAACTGTATATACCGGTCATCAGTTGCTGTAGTGGCGCGTGGCCAACCTGCCCCTGGTCGACGTCTAACATTTCCTGTTTCTTGGAATCGATTCCACAGCCTTGCAACAATACTTCTGGCGACTCCAACAGCGTCCGCGACACTACGTTGTGTTTGCCCGGGATCTGCCTATAACACGCCATGCCATGGATTCCGGTAATTCACGTTGTTGAAGACATTCTCAAGTAACCTTGTCTCAAAAAAATACTGCGCAATCGAATTTCGCAGTTACGGCAATAAAACAGACGTTTCTGCAACGTCCCGATTTCTGCATATCTCCTTTTTCGAGTTTTTGACGTCATGAACTTTGATTTGCATATAAAGTTTTCTTCCCGTTTTTCTGGTTGGCTTTACATTATGGATGATTCATTTTATATTTACTTATTGGTATACATCTTTGCTTACTTTTGTTAAAATCATGTGCTCCCCTAATTGTTTTGAGCAGTGTAGTTACTTATGCAAAATAACCTTTTTTAATTTATTATCTCTTTTCATGTTCTGAATATTTCTTGGACTTTCTTTGGTTTTCTCAGAAAGTGTTTGTGGAAATTTCCCTTCGACTACAGCTCGTTTTGATTCAGTATTTGTATGTTCCGATTTAAAGCACACCTTGATTGTGTTTTCTGTTTAATAACTCTGGGAACGGCAACTGATACGCAATTACATGGTGCCTTATGGTTAAGACCTGCTAACCACACATCTAAGGAAGGAAAAAAAATATTAAAAGAGAGAATAATTATTTAAAAATGTCAACAGAAGCTATCAAATTTAAATGACTTCCTTATTCCTCACCGTCTTAATGATCATGGTAACCTAAGGGTTGTTGTTACAAATTCTCGTGGCCGGCAAAGAGACGAGTCGCGAGTTTGCGTCCCGACACTACTGAAAACCCGGCGTGTAGAAAGGATTATGCACGTTAAACTAGCTGGGGTTCAAAATCCTCACATCAACATGGTGTGGTAAGTGGAAGATTGTGGTCCTGGCTCGGGTGTCGTCCTCGTCACTTAACATGGCTTAAAATTATTAGGTCCGTCGTCAATGGCTCTCCTTTTGTTTTTAACTGCAACGTTAATAAACACTTTTCACCCGTCTTCTTTTCAGTTGTGTTTCATCTTGCCCCAATAAAAGGTTATTTATAATTCCCCCAAAGGTTCATGGGCTTTGTAATAACTAAGGAGAATAAAGCAAAAGGAACATATGGAAGATTGCATAAACAGTTCAAAATATATTTGCATAACTTGCAAGCATTCTGTCTGTGAATGTCGCAGGGAAAGGATGAAATTAGGAATTTCATCCAATTTCTAAGGAAGATGATCAAATCAAGCAACATGTTAAAATAACGTCTCTTTCAGGTCATTTTTTACTTAAGTAACTGATTTGATCAAATACTGAACTGTTTTATTGAAATGATGAAGTGTACAAGTCAGCATTTGTAGAGCTCTGTTTTCGCTTGTTGCCACTCTATTTTTATCTCCACTTTTCTCGTCCGTGCAGTGCAGAGCTTCTGAGGAGACGCACCAAAACAAAATGGCATAAATATAATATTTTAGTTTAATTTACTTATATTATTCGCGTTATTATCTTTCACCTGATATATCACTTTTGTATACCTGAAAATTAGGAACTGGATAAAACTTAAATTGAAAATGTAAGCAAATTAGGGCAATCGACGACGTTCTCTTTATAGATAAAATATAGCTTTTTAATAATAAAAAGCTATTTAAAATGGAAATAATAACTGAAAAAAGGTGTTACAAATACAATAGAACTTTTCTGAAGTATTACATTAATGTATAATTTTAAAAAATAAAAATGTTGAATTTTCTGCTACAGATATCCTATTTTTTTAAGGAAAAAAACCCGCACATTATTATCTAATTATTTTGTTAATTAATTTCGTATACATAATTTGTAATTCAATGATTATTGCTGTGTTAATTACTCTACTTTTAACGATGCACCATATTTGCTAAATGAACACTTCTCAACACCTGACAATATTATTTCATAATTTCTCTGAAACAGGTTAGGGATTTCATCAAAACACTTTAGGAAATCACATTGCAGAGCTCTTATTTTCACATATTACGTGAATTTATCATCTCCTTTAGGGATGTAATGAAATTCCTAATTTAATCATTTCCCTGTGACATGAACACTGCGTGACGAGGCATTTATCACTGCGATGGTTAATTTCTTACCCAACTCTACTCAACATATTACTATCAACGTTGACGACAGCACTTGCTATGCTTTCATGAAGTTCTGCTATTTCACGCTTCAAAATGGGTACACAAAATTGGGGTCTCTCTAGTAAAAGAATAGATCTTCGAGTAACAAGTAAAGGATAACATATGCTGCCATCAATTTGATAGCACCATGTTGAGTAGTGAAGGCAGGAAGATGTACATACCATTCATGTACTGTAGAACCTGTTTTTTTTGCGGTGCATTTTCAGGCAATTTTATTTTTGTACGATTTTTCTTGCGTTTTTATGCAGTATATGAATTTCAACGGTTTTGGCGTCTCTATAAAGTTTTCTATCAATGTACAATACTTAGACTAAGACGGACAACCATTTCATCGGTTATAAAAGTATCTCGACAATGCACGTTCCATTGCTTTCTCCCCACGCACTGGCATGACGCACTCAATAGAAGACGAAACTTTCAATGGCAGTGACATTATCAATAATTTGACAGTTTATGAAGACATGCATGAAAAACCGGATCTTTTGAGAGCAGATATAATATATTCTGATATTTAGCTTTCAAACAAATTGAAAAATAATTTTCTTAAAATAGATACCAACTCCGAAAGAAGTATGAAATTTCGAAAAGAGCTTTGGTCATGCATATAATGTTATCATGTCTTTCTCAAGCAACTGACCAACCTACTATCGTCACAAAAACGTCGTTTACTATATGTTGCCAAAAAATAAACCAATTGAAATTGTATCTTCGACTGACGAAAGCAATTTTGAACTAATTCATCACGAGAAGATATGTGCTTTGGATTATGATGAACCGCAGTGAATTATGTACGAGCATTTTTGAAAATTCTCCATGTATACAATGATACATTAAATGTTTTAAAAATATTTCCATGTGGAATTTAATTATTTATTTCGTTTGGAAGTACTTTATCATAAAATTTGTAAATAATTGACGTTTTTTTTAAGTGCGACTTTTTTGAAGCGGTCCCCTCTCCACTGGATATAAAAGTTTTCTGTAGTACGAGGGCTATTCAGAAAGTAAAGAACGTTTAAGTCTGACGTCGCTAGGCGCACACCGATCACGTACATTTTGGTGTCTGAGTGCTCGGCATCTCAGTCGGCGCCCAGCCATCACAACGGGAACATATTAACGTTGCCCGTTTGTTCCATATTCGAATTTAAAATGCACGCTGCAATTGAAAATCCCGCCAGTTGTGAGATGCTGTCGACCCAGACATGGTTTTTGTTCGCAAAGCCTAAACCTATTGAAATTAATCGGCAAGTGTGGGAAGAGTACGGAAATAATGTAATAAATGAAAGTCCAATCCTAAAATGGTGCATTTAGTTTAAAAATGGCCGAATTAATGTTCACGATGAAGAAAAAGTGGACGCCTAGCCATTGTGACTGACGAACTGGTCGCTAAAGTTCATGAAACGATTCGAGAAAACCGCCGTTTCACAAATTACGGAGCTTTCTCTTGTTTTCCACAAGTTTCACGGACTTTGTTTGAAATTCTCACTCAAAAAGCTAGGCTATCGCAAATTTTGTGCAAGATGAGTGCCGAAATTGTGTGCTTTCAGACCACCATAAGGGGTCCGCGAATAAGGCGGCTTTGACATTTCTGAAGACAGACATGGTGATTCATTACTGGATCGAATCGTAACTGGTGACGATACGTGGGTGAGACACGTGAATTGCGAGACAAAAATTACAGTCCATGCAGTAGGGTCACACGAGTTTTCCAAAAGACCAGACCAAGAAAATGTTCGCAAATCTTGTCAGCAAAGAAGATTATGGTGACTGTGTTTTGGGATAGGCTAGGCATGCTTTCTGATTGATTTTCTCGAACGTGGGGCTACAATAAACTCTGAGTGGTACTGTCAAACTTTGCGCAACCGTAGGAGAGCAGTTCAAAACAAGCGCCGAGGAAAGTTGACGCCCAAAAATTTGTTTTTGCACGACAATACCCAACCTCATACGGCAAACTGCATTCAAGAACTCCCTTAATTTATTCAAATGGGAGTTTTTGCCTCATCCACCCTATAGTCCATATTATGCACCTAGTGATTTTCACTTGCTTCCAAGAATGAAGACCTGGCTAGCAACACAGCGCTTTGACGACGAGAAGGGCCTGCGGGTGAGCGTCACTGAGTGGCTGAGATCGCAAGCGGAAGACATTTTCAAAGGAATTTCAAAACTTATCCATCGCTATGATAATTGCCTCAATTTGTTTGTTGACTATGTAGAAAAGTAGAATTTCAGTCGCTCTTTCTGATGTATATAATAATTTCTCTCTCTCTCTCTCTCTTGTACTTAGTTTCTTTTAATTCCAAAACGTTCCTTACTTTCTGAATAGCCCTCGTATGTCGACAAAGCCTTTTTGTTATATGCAAATATTTATGAAATATTTTCAAATATTTTTTGTGCGATTTCTTTTATACGGTGCCTATCTACCGCACAAAAACAGGTTTTACTGCATGCCATGTGACCAAGGTTTCATATAGATAAACAGGTAAAATCTCTCTCTATATATAAATGGATGTCTGTATATATGAAACCACATCCCTCCAACAGTGATTATGAAAATGGGCATGCATATGTACTTTTTGTGGAGAAGACCTTTGTGCTATCCTCCTTGTGGCATATTCCCATCAGATGGCACTGCAGCATATGAACTTCTACAACGTTCAATCAATCGCCAAGTTGTCAACAAGTTCGCCAAAAATGATATCAACTTGGCTCTATCGCCAACATATCGCTGTTTTTCTATTGAATCGCCATTATAATGTAAGGAATGGTGTTGTTTGCAATTATTACAAATTCAACATAAAATAAATGTATCGGAAATAATATATTAACGTATTACACTTCCAGATATAAATTATTCTTACTATTTTTAAGCGTTCATGACACAAAATGTGTAATTATGTGTGACTCTTGCTGAGCAGAGATCAGCTTAAGAAGGTGTTCTCCAAAATCGATCAACAAGAGAATTACACAGCTCATTATAAATTTAAAAAAACCTTTTATCAGCTATATTGAATCTACAGACTTAAAATTTAATAACTATGTTTTTTTGTTCAACTGAGATATGCAAGAAGCCTTTTATTTGTTTAATTTTCAATTCTAGTAAAACTAACTCATTAAAAACTTCTTTATTCTTCAATCTGTATTGTTTAATTTTTTTAATTCTCCCGTGCGAAGAACGGGTATACCAACTAGTACGTAAATACAACTTAAATTATATTGGTATTCTTCCATATGTGCTTTGTTGCTAAATTCGTGTTAGTTCCTTTAT